>CAUYON010044360.1:0-26512 GCA_963573935.1 Arctocebus calabarensis
CCTGAAACAAGGAAGAACTGAACAGCATATGCTGCCATGCTTTACTACCACATTGCTAAGGAGAAACAAATTTACAGGATGAAATTGACCTCTTCCACTAATGCTTCCAACAAGCTGAAGTAGACCACAGTTCTGTAAATGGAGTTGTGCATAAATTTTTTTTTGTGGGGCAAGGGTAAAAACATCTTATAGAAAGCTGACCTTTATGTAAGGTCAACAATTGCTTCTTTTGCTTTTGCAAAATTCTGGACTTCCATATTTGCCTATAAGAAGGAAAATGTGCAAAAACATCTTTCAAAGTCTATGCAACCTCCACGGCCAAATTCTAACCATTCCTATTTCTATACAGATAAAAGGACACAGTGGGATCTAGACCTGCTTCAAGTCAGTGGAGAACTGGCATATCAAAACTCAGGTTTCCCGAATTTCATTTAAGTGCTTTTTCTGTAGATTGTTATTAGTAAAGCTTCATCTTCATAAATAAACCCACACATTTAGGGGGTGACGATACACACAGAGCCACAGAAACCAAATCGCACATTTCACTGGTTTTCCTTTAGTTTTCTGTAAGTCTTAATCAGAGGAGTAATTCAAACACTATTGATCTAGTCTCTTTAGCTTGTTCTAAAACATTTTTTGGTCAAATAAATAACACTTAGGTAAAGTGTACACATTCTTATCAACTACGACACTAATTCTGTGTTCTTAGCAACTTTATTAATTTTTAATTTAAAAACATCAAGCAGTGGGTTATTTTATAAGCACTGACTGACTTATCATATTCCTATAATTGTAGAACTGGCAAGACTTACTATGAACTATATTTTTCCATTTAGTTGCTGGGAAAATAAAAGCTCATCCCCATGACGTAAGGGAATCAAGCAAGCTGGGTATTACACGGAGAATCACATCAAGGATATTCTTCAGCTCTGGCAGCCAATAAGGAAGCTGAACAGTGACATCAATCTACAGCTCTCTCTAAACACATCATTTACAGTAGAGGACCAACAGATTTGCCGGTGCATTATGGTACCAAATGAGACTTTTACCTTGTGAAGCTGCCACTGAGACCGGGGGCAGCTGCAGTGAAGAGAATCCAATGCTCCCATTAAGGAACTGGCCATTTGCTCCGGAATTGGGGATCTGGACAATGCCGTACTGGTTAATTTGTACCGGTGTAGTAAAAGTCACTACAGAGCCCCCCTCCTGGGAAGCTGCTGTTTGAATGCCTTCTCTTTTTACCTCAGTGCTGGGTATCAGCCCTGGGAATGACATGGGAACACCGGGGCTGTAGGAGGTGGTAGTGGCTGAGTTAGCTGCAGAACTCTGGAGGACTTTGAATTCCTTCACATCCTGGGAGGTAGACGCCAGGATGTCAGTCATGGATATACCATTGCTCACAATGTTTGATGACATTTTCTGTGGGTTCAATGACACTGTCTGTGTATTTCCCACATTTAATCCATTAAGGATAACTCCACTGGGTCCCTGAATAAAAGAATTTCCATTAAGGAAGACAGGTGAAGTACTGGCAGGTACCAAGCTTCCATTCAATAAAACTCCAGAAGAGCTTAAAATCTTAGCATTTCCAATTGGTTGCATGTACACTGGCTCCATGTGACTAGAGAGACTGAGGTTGGTGATACCATCCGAGGAACTGGAGATTGGGTGAGGAGACAAATCCTCATGTCCCTTGCTGGATTCGTCTTCAGTGCTGGGGTTGCCATCTGACTCACTGCAGAGAGGGGGAAATCAAGATGTTCAGAAGGTCAGGGGAATAACATTCTACATAGTGCCATTTGTTTGGAAATCCAGCCCCTAAATCTACCAAAGGCAGCATTTAAGGAAAGCACAGCAGGACTTCTGCTAGTCCTGTTTCAACTCTGAAGCCCTTGAGCAGACTCTGACCAGCCAGAGAATCTGGGAAGATGAAAATTCAGCTAATAGGAATTACAGAAGAAAAGTATTCATTTTTTTAAAGCATCAAAGAGCTACTTCTCCCTGTTAAATATGCTGCTACTTATACCATACAAAAAAACTCACTAAATGAGGTGGTCAATCTTTCCTGTTTAAGAACTCCTTCCCCTTCCCTCCAATCAGTTCAGATTAGTGTTATTTCGGAGGTAAATGAAACTGCCAAGGAGCAGGAGGTGGGAAGTGTTTGGCTTTGTCAGTTAGTTAACAAGAGATTGTTTTCTCACCTGCTCCCAAACTTCTACTGCACCAGACTGACAACTCTCTCATGCAACAAAGTGGCTGTCCTTGTTGTAGGAAAGGCACTTTCAACCCAAGGGCAGCTATGTGCAGTCGCCTTTGAATCCAAAGAAAGCCATAGGGGCCTATTTAACACACACCATCCAGTGCCCTGGCGAAGTGGAAGGGAAAGGGTGTGGGTCACTCAGCGGCCTTGGAACTATCCTTCCCCAAAGTCTTCGTCCCCCTGTACCAGGCAGGACTTTGCTCCCCAGCTCCCTAACTTGTGAGAGATACCAGATTGTAGTTTGGGGGAGCAGCGTGTGCGGGGGTCCCCACTTGGTCTCAGACTGCGAACCAGGAGGCGCAGCACTGAGGCAGGGCCTGCCCAGCAGAGGCTCCTCCACCCCGCAGTGCCCCGCTGTGGGTTAGCTTTCATGCAGAGAGGAGGGGATTACCCGGGTTTTGGGCTGCGGGGCCAGGAGCGCAGAAAGCTCTTTGATTTACGAGCTGAGGTTGAGCGCCGTCGCCGTCTGCTAGGGTGACTCACTAGGGGTGCGGGTGGGAGGTTGATCCGGAGAGGGGCCTAAACCTGGCAACTGGGCTGATGGCGGGGGTTGGGGGTGGGGTAGGTGGAGTTACTGGGAGGGGGTCGGGGAGACCCAGGGGGCGCGCCGTCTCGGGAGCGGAGGCTTTAAGGGGACTGCGCGCCGTGCCGGCTCCCAGCCCCGCGGATTTCGACGGCGGTCTGTAGGGCTTGGGGAGGTGGCTCGGCGTAACCGACGCGCCTTCGCGCGGAAAGATGCAGGCACGTCGCGCTGCGTTTTGTTTTGGTTACCGCGAGGCCCAGGTCCCGCACGGCGCCTCTCCGCCAGCCCTGGGCTAGGCACACCGGAGCCATCAGACCCCCATCGGGGCGCAGCAGCCGCGAGGGCCCGCCGAGGCCAGCTCTGGAATGCGCCGGCTGACCACCTTCACCTGGCCCAGGCGAGCTGGTTCCCTGGCTCCCAAGATTACTTCCCTGAGCAGAACCTTGCAGCAGCTTTTGGATTCTTTCCCTCCTATCCCCGCAGGGCTGGAGACACCATCTCTTTAGGCGACCTTCTCCTTACTTTGCCCGGTCCAGCCATACACAGGCACTCACACAAACGCCTGACTCGGGAACAAGCACAAAAGAGGCGGAAAATCCGATATTTTCTACCAGAGGGGGAAAACACCCTGCCAGTCAAAGAGTTCATGCCCGGTAGGGTGGGTGCTCCGGGGGGTGCAGTGTTGACAGCGCCCCCACTGCTTTCCTCTGCTCCTCTAAAGCCAGCCTGTCCCCCACTCCCTACCTCCGCGCCAGGAGGGGGCCAGGCAATGTCCATGCGCCGAGGACCCAGCCCTTTAGCTCTGCTCCGCCGGCTGCGCTGAAACCCGATCCGAAGGAGTTCAGAATCAGGTTTCAAAACACGCCAGAGCCGAGCCGCACCGGCTCCCCGCGCTGTCGCGGCCGCGCAGGGAACCCCAGCGGGCAGGGTGAATGATTAGCTCTGTCATGGGAACCCTGGACGGCCGCAGACCCCTCGGGTGCCGCCAGCCCCGCAGCTCCCGTCCCTCCAGCGCGTCCAGCACGCGCGGCAGCCGAGCCCGGGGGTCGCGGCGCGTGGGACCCCGCGGGGACGCAGACCCGACCTGCGCCGCAGCCTCGCGGCGTCCACACACGCCGTCTCCGCCCCGCCAGAACCCGAGAGAGAGGGGCGACTTCAAAGCCGGCGGGATGGGGGTGGGAAGCCGGGCAGCGGTGACCAGCCGAGGTGGGGGCGGGGAAGCAGACCCAGCCTGGCGACAAGAAACTTCTGGGGCGGAGGGAGGGGGAGGGGGAGGGGCCCTCCGCCCCTCTGCGCGGCCACCGCCGCCCCCCCCCCACTCCCCCCGGCCCCGGAGCGAGGTGGGGGGCGGGGAGAGGTGGGCAGCCGGACCGGGCTGGTGGGGAAGGTAAGCGCCATGTTTGGAAGCGCTGGAGGAAAAGAAAGCTGGGGAGGGGGTGGGGGAGAGGAAGGGGGAGCAGGAGGAAAGTTGGTGCTCACCTTTTGGACTGGGTCTCGGACGGGTTCCGGTCGCGCTGCCGCCGGTTCTTGAACCAGTTGCTGACCTGGGTCAGGGAGAGGCCGGTGATCTTGGCCAGGTGCCGCTTCTCGGCCGGCGAAGGGTAGCGATTCTGTTTGTAGAGCTCCTTGAGCGCGTTGCGCGACTTCTCCTTGAAACAATACACGGTCTCCTCGCCGTCCCAGATGGTGCGGGGCAGGGGGAATTTCCTGCGCAGCCGGTACTTGTCCACGGCGCCCAGCGGCCGGCCGCGGGCGCGCTCGGCCTCGGTGTAGCGCGCCTTGTACCAGAGCTGCTGCAGCAGCGGGTGGCTGGCCGACTCGAAGCTGTGGCTCTCGAGGATGCTGTAGAGCTCGGGGTAGATGCCCTGGTGGAAGGCCACGAGCGCCCGCGCCTTCAGCAGGCTCTCGTTGCCACGTAGCAGGTCGCTCTGGGGCAGGGACCACAGGAACCGGGCCAGGCGGTCCAGGTTGCCCCCCTGCTGCAGCGCCTCGCACACGCAGGCGACGTGGTCGGGCGAGAAGGCCAGCGGGGTCTGCGCGGCGGCGGCGGCGGGGTGCTGCCTGCCCACAAGTTCCGAGCGGAGTTGTACCTGATCCGCCGCCGCTGCCCCTTCGTCCGCGCTCGCCCTGGCGGCGGTGGCCGCGGCGTGTCCCAGGTCCAGGGAGAAAGGGGCCGGGGCCGGGGGGCTCAGCCCCGCCGCCTCTCGGTGCGCCTCGCGCCTTTCCGAGGCGCTTTCCATCCCATTCTCCTGCTTGACGTCCGCCGCACTTGCGATCTGCCCGGTGGGGGAGGAAGAGGACATTTTTTGTTGTTTATTTTCCTCCCTCCCTCACTCCCTCGCACTCTTTTCCTCTTTCTTTCCCCCTTGCTTACTCCTCCTTCTTCGCCTCCCTCCCCTTCCCCCTCCGGAAAGCCCACTCCCTCCCTCCTGGTTTCGGCTGGATCTGGCCGATCAGGTTTCCCCCCGGCCACGCAGTCACCATTAAGATAGCTGCTAGAGCAAAGTAGTGTAAACGGATAGCTGCTTTCTGCCGTCCCCCAGCGTGACTCCTCGGGTTGCTGCACACTATATGGCACTGGCGGCCCGGCCGGCGGGCCGCGCCCGCTGATTGGCTGTTTGGCCGGGAGGGGCGGAGACTCGGTGCCTACCCCTGTCGATCACTCGCCTCCCTCTCCACCCCGCGCCTTCCTCGCTCCCCCTCACCCCCAGGCACCTACACCTGAAGCGAAACGCCGACATTCTTTCCAGGCCGTGTTCCTGGGCGGGAAATGACCTAATGTGGCTGGAAAACTGGACAAGTCTCTAGAAGAGGGGATCTGCTCCAGAGGGAATATTGTGTGGCTTGAGGGTCTAGTCGGCAGAATTCTTAACAAAGAGACCGAGAACGTACTGGGCATCTAGGTGACAAAACTTCAGAGGACAGTTCAGAAGTGGCTCAGGATTCCTCTTCCTCCATGTCTTTACCCAGGATTTTTCTCTTTAAAAGAGTCAAGAACAGAATGGCACTGGGAAAGGTTCTAAGGAACAAGCGTTTACAGTAAATTAAAATTCCAAAGGGAGTTACTTGGGAGGCTGAGGCAAGAAAATCGCTTAAGGCCAAGAGTTGGAGGTTGCTGTGAGCTGTGATGCCGCAGCACTCTACTGAGGGTAACAGAGTGAGACTCTGCCTCAAAAAATAAATAAATAAATAGAATAAAAATTCCAAAGGGAGAAATATGCTTGAAAACCTTAAAATAATCAGGTATAAATAGCTCACTTGAGAAAACAAAAACAAGAGGTCTTCAAAAAATGTACTTACCCTTAAGTCAGTGACCCCACTGAGTTGTGTATGATGTGTAACTAAGTGTATAGAATAGTAAACCATATGCTTCTCCTGGATGAGTAGTAGGGAAGACATCTAAGCTTTATAATACTGTATGCAAATTTATCTTTGTGAAGATTTTTTTTTTAGAGACAGAGTCTCACTCTATCACCCTCAATAGAGTGCTGTGCAGTCATAGCTCACAGCAACCTCCAGCTCCTGGCCTCAGGTGATTCTCTTGCCGCAGCCTCCTGAGCAGCTGGGACTACAGGCGCCCGCCACAACATCCCAGCTAGTTTTTTGTTGCAGTTTGGCTGGGGCCGGGTTTGAACCCACCACCCTTGGTATATGGGGCCAGTGCCCTACCAACTGAGCCACAGGCGCTGCCCAGAGTGTATCTATTATTATTATTATTATTTTGCGGTTTTTGGCCGAGGCAGGGTTTGAACCCACCACCTCTGGTATATGGGGCTGGCGCCCTACTCCTTTGAGCCACAGATGCCACCCCTGTGAAGATTTTTAATGTAGGCATTTGAGCAGTTCATTGAAGATGATATTCCTGGTAGAAACACTCTGTGTGCAGGTGTTTTCCAGGAGGCCAGGAGGCCAGTCTGGTGTTTCCACCAGCAGCCCTTTCCACGGTACAGACAGAGGGAAGATTGTCCTCTGGTTTGAAGTTGCTGTTTTTGCAATTATGGTTTGCATAAGGTTTTGACTGAGAAAGGGATGAACCTATCTCTGCTTTGCTGATACTGTGGGTCAGATGGGTGTGCCTGTTGTGGCTCTTTCTCAAAATTCACCATTTTAATGCCATCGTCCTAACCTTTACCTCAGGATGGCCTTATATTGTTTCTGCTTTCCAAACTACCCGTAACTGCCTACTTCAGCATATTATCAAGCAGCTGTTTAGGCCACCTGCTGTCATGATCAACTTGGTAAGGTTTTCTTTTTTGTGGACAGGCTGCATTTTATTGCTAGTCAAAAATGAAGTCATTTGATAAAAGAGTTAACTTGTTTTTGCTCTGCCCTAATGTGATGAAGCCAGCAGTGACGTGTTTGGTAGATTTAAAATTCACAGGCATATAAAAGACATGTGCCTCTACTTCGCTGGAAATATCTAGTTTGGTATTAAGCTTCAGAGCAATATCTTACTTGAAGTTTTTAAAACAGACTTTAATTTGGAATGTTTTTGGTTGATAGAGCAGTCACTCAAATATTATGGAGTTCCCATTTACCCTTCATTTAGTTGCCTCAAATGTTATATATTCAAAAGGGTCAAGGGCTAAGCATCTACAGTGAATTAAAATGATGTATTTGTCCCAAGAAATTAACAATTCCACATCACTATTAACTAAAAACACTAGACTTTATTTGAATTTCACCAGTTTTCCCAGTAATAACTGGTTTTTGTTCCATAATACAGTCCATGATACCAAACTGCATTTAATTCCTTGAATTTTTAAAAGTATATTTGTCACAGGAAAGTTGACAGGATGTAATATGGTTTAGTGGGAAGGATGTGGATTTGAGGATCAGATAGCTAGACACAGATTTAATCTTAGATTGGTCATTTATTAGCTACTTGAGTATAAAAATAGACAGGGTTATTAAAGGACAGGTGAGGATTAAATAAGAAGATATGCCGAAAAGCACCTGGTGCATAATTAATCCTTGGTAAATGTTTGTTATCTTCCTCTTGATGCTGCAAAGTTGGGGACTTTTCATTTGTATATACCTAATAAAATTCCTTTGCTATGTTATGGGACTGTTCAAGACCAGGGCATAGGAGTCTGCTGTAGAATTGTTATCAGTCAAATATAGACCATTGACTTGGAAAAGCACATATTGGGCTTTTGCACTTCTTTACTGTGTTTGCCTCTAGAGATTATCTGGATGTGCCAGTGGCCTTTTGTGACATCTATAGTCTGTAGCTAGCTATGTTGGTATTCTGTAGCTTTAGGAGGAGATTCCTATAGGACCACAAATAAAATCCAACACCAGAATCGAGGTTCCTTTAGCAAGCTGAGCCTCGGAGCTCCTTTCTGCCAGCAATTTGAAGTGGAATCAAACATGGTCAGCAGCTTTGGAATGGAATTGTAAACTTGAGGGTGTGCGGAGTTTATTCCAGAACACTGGTGTTGCTAAGTGGTTTGGAAAATTGAACACTTCTACTTCCTATGTCTGTTGTGCTGTGAATGTTGAGTCTGTTGTGCTGATATGTAGTCTAAAGCTGTGTTGTGATTTGGGAAAACATAATTGAAGCTTGGACAGAATGAGTGAAGGACATTAGAAAACCAAGCTGTTTATTTCTGTATCTTTTCCTTCTATCTTGAAGATAGTGATGAGAATATGTGAAAATCTTTTGCCATTTTACTGTATTGAAGAAAATTCAGGTTAGCACAAAATGTTACACTTTGCTTGAATATATTTGATGGTTTTTGCCACCAAGAATAGAGATTTCCTTTCTTTTCTTTTTTTTTTGAGATAGAATCTCACTATGTTGCCCCCGTGGAGTGCTGTGGCGTCATAGCTCACAGCAACCTTGAACTCTAGGGCTCAAGCAATTCTCTTGCCTCAGCCTCCCAAGGAGCTGGGACTACAGGGCCCTGACCCAATGCCCAGTTATTTTTAGAGACAGGGTCTTATTCTTGCTCAGACTCAACTCATGAGCTCAAGCAATCCACCCATCTCGGTCTCCCAGAGTGCTAGGATCACAGGCCCCTGCACCTGGCCTGAGATTTGCTTTTTTTTACGAGTGACTTTGGTTGTCTGGAAGATAGAAGAAAGACCATGTATGTAACTTCCATTTCAGGAAGCACATGTACTGGTACTATTAGGATGTTAGTACAAAGTTATCTTACATCCATTGTTGTTTACTGATGGTAGATGATGATATGCAGTGAACTTTTCTGAAAGATCATTCATTTGCTGTTTACTGAGTCCTGATTAAGTTCAAGGCATTACATTAGATATCAAAGGATAGAAATACATTATGGTCTCTGTCCCTCAGGAGCTTAAAACCCTCGTAGTGGAGATAAGACATTCATAAGTAAATACAGGATAATGAGTCTCATCTGGACAGGAGGAGGACAACTAGGAGTGGATTTTTAGCTGAGTTTTTGAAGGATAGAATTTTTTTTTTTTTTAGAGACAGAGTCTCACTTTATTGCCCCCTCGTTAGAGTGCTGTGGTGTCACAGCTCACAGCAACCTCCAACTCCTTGGCTTAGGTGATTCTCCTGCCTCAGCCTCCCTAGTAGCTGGGACTACAGTGCCCACCACATTGCCTGGCTATTTTTTGTTGCAGTTTGGCCCTGGTCAGGTTTGAACCTGCCACCGTCAGTATATGGGACCAGCACCCTCCCCACTGAGCCACAGGTGCCGCCCTGAAGAATGGAATTTTGAGAAAAAGATGGGCATGATGGCTCAGATGTCTGATCCCAGATACTTGGGGGGCTGATGCCAGAGGATTGCTTGAAGCCAGGTGTCAGAGGCTGCCATGAGTTATGATAGTGTCAATGTACTCACCACCCTGGGTGACAGAACAAGATCCTGTCTTTAAAAAAATTATTTTTAATAAGATAAGGCTAAACATTCATTAGAGTTAGAGGGAACAGTATGAGAAAAAGCATAGAGCCATCAAGGTTTGTGGTATATTTCAGAAATATCAACATCAAATAATCCAGTGGGTCTAGAGTGTGGCTTTTATATGAATGTTGGAGGTTAGCTTAAAGGGCATTTTGGAGACAAATGATGGACTTTGGATGAGATGCTCAGTTTTCTGTGGTGCGTACAGTGGCTGGGCATCATAGCATCATGACCATCACTGATGGGCCAGGATGGGCACTTGCCCTAAACTGAAATAGTCACAGTCTTTTTCTGGGGTTTTTCAAATTTATAGTAGAGGAATTAAGATAATAATTGATACACTTCTCTATTATAATAATTAGATATAAGGAATTATATCCTATGAAGCATTGGATATAAAAGCCTGAGAGTTCTCAGGGACCAAGTTAACTGCCTGTGTCGGGTACTGTTGGGAAGTGGGGGAGAGGGAGGGTGACCTAGTACGTCACACTGGCCACAGTGGGGGAAGACACACTAATGGAGACTTGTTGAGTGCCAGGTTCCAATCATCTGCCAGCCATAGTAGCACTCCGATTTTTTTTGTGGAGATATGAATTTCCCCAGGAACTAGAAACTCTATTTGAACTGGCTGAGGTAAGAAGATGAATGTATTGATCATGATACAATGTAATGAGCAGGAGTGCAGCTGGCTGGACTTGAAGACCTTCTGCCCCATTTTATCATCAAGTTAGTTTTCAGGAGCGTTTTCCCCAGAAGCTTGGAACCAAAGTTCCTGGTAGCTCGGAGCTCACATTTCCCCACTTTATCAAAGAGGTTCTGCTGCTTTTCCCTTACGGGCAACTTGAACAATTCTAGGGAAGAGCTCTGATCGGTCTAATAAGGGTCGTATGCTAACGCCTGGGCCTGAGGGTAAGCACTGTCTTTGGCAGGCCTGAGGGAACCCCTTGGGTGTCTCTCTGTGTGTATGTGTTAGGGAGGGACTGTTTTCTGTAAGAAGGTGAGAGGAGAGATATTATCCCTGGTAAAGGGACAACATAATAAGTATCCTCTTCACATTGGAAAAGTCCAATTAGGGTCCATAGCTTGGGGCTGGCAAGGAAGGACGGTCTGTGTTTGAAAACACTTCCCCAGAGCGGTAAAATCTGCTGTTCACTCAAGTGGGACTGTGAGACGATGGGCAGATTTGGGGAGAAAAATAATGGGTTCAGCTGGTCTACTGCTGGGGTGCAGCTGTCTTCATCAATGTGGGGAGCTTGGTAGTTTGGTGGTTTTCTGCACAGGCTGGGGTTCCCTGTGTTTCCCTCCTCACAGCTCCCGGCCGTTCTGTTCCTGAGCCCCACTGCTGATAATGGTGTACATCTGAGCTTTTGTATTGTGTATGAGGCATTGTCGTGGGGCCTTTATATATGTCCATGTCATGTAATTTAATCATTACAGCAACTCTGTGAAGTGTATTATATGGAGGAAGAAAACTGAGGTAAGGCAGGGTAAGAAACTTGGTCCAAACACAAGTCTGATTTAAGGGAAAGTCAGGGCCAGTCATGGTGGCTCACTCCTATAATCCCAGCACTTTGGGAGGCTGAGGTGGAAGGATTGGTTGAGATAGGAGTTTGACACTAGCCTGGGCAACATAGCGAGAGTTGGTCTGTACAAAAAATAAGAAAGATTAGATGGTCGTGATGGTGTGCACCGTAGTCCAGCTGCTCTGGTGGGATGATCACTTAAGCCCAGGAATTCCAGGCTTTGCTGTGAGCTGTGACCAGCCACTGCACTCCATCCTGGGCAGCCACAGAGTGAGAGTCTATCTATTTAAGAGAAGAAGAAGTCAGGTTCTTCCTAGTACCTTACCCTCTCTCTCTCTCTCTTTTTTTTCCCTGAGTCTCAGTCTGTTACACCAGGCTAGAGTATCTTGCATCAGCCTAGCTCACAGCAACCTCAAACTCCAGGGCTCAAGCAGTCCTCTTGCCTAGACTTCAAAGTATTTGGGACTACAGTCACCTGCCACAATGCCTGGCTAGTTGTTCCATTTTAGTAGAGACGAGTTGTCCTGCTCAGGCTGGTCTTGAACTCCTGAGCTCAAGGGCTCTTCCCATTTCAGCCTCTCAGAGTATGAGGATTCCGGGCATAAACCACCTGCCTGGCCAGCAATGCCTCTTTTAGATAACATTGCAACTAATACTAATAGTACTATTAGTAATAGACAGTAGGTATTAAGTTATGTACTGTATGAAGCACTTTATTTTTTGGGTCACAGGGTCTTGTTCTATTGCTGGGGTGGTTGACATTGATCATTGCTTGACCCAGCCTTGAACTCCTGGGCTCCAATAGTCCTCCCACCACAACCTCACGGGCAGCTGGGACTACGACACACACCACCATGCTGAATTAATCTTTAAAATTTTGTAGGGACTGGTTCTCTCTGTGTTGTCTAGGCTGGTCCAAACTCCTGGCCTCAGGCAGTCTTTCCCCTTCAGTCTCTCAAAGTGTTAGGATTACAGGTGTGAGTTACCCTGCCTGGCCTATATTAAACACTTTAAAAGAAATATTTAATTTTTACAAGTATTATCTTGAATTTATACTTTGGAAAACTGAAGCTCAAGGTCATGTAAGTAGTAAATGAGGAAGCCAACACTTTAATTAAGCTTTCTTGGTGCCGGTGACCAAATCTATAAGCAATATATACATATTTTGTAGAGACAGAGTCTCACTTTATCGCCCTTGGTAGAGTGCCGTGGCATCACACAGCTCACAGCAACCTCCAGCTCCTGGACTTAGGAGATTCTCCTGCCTCAGCCTCCGGAGTAGCTGGGACCACAGGCACCCACCACAAGGCCCAGCTAGTTCTCTGTTTTTGCAGTTCGACCGAGGCTGGGTTTGAACCCACCACTTTCAGTGTATGGGGCTGGTGTACTACTCGCTGAGCCACAGGCACCGCCCTAAGCACTGTATATTTTTTATGGACTTTACCTCCATAAATATAGTTTCTCTGATAGAGTTTCAAGTCAGCTGTTGCTATCATACTTTCCTGTTAGTAGTTTCCCACCTAGGAAAAGGATAAATCGTGTAGCAGTATCTCCCTCCACAATCTTTAATGCTTTATTTTCTTTGATCTTAAGGTCAGGGAGAAAGGAAAAGCAATTCACTTCACAACATGCATGGGCTTTCTTCTTCAAAGATATACTTAAGGCTGGGTGCCCATAGTTCAGTGGTTAGAGCACCAGCCACATGTTCCGGGGCTGGTGGGTTTGAACCCAGCCCAGGCCTGCTAAATAACAACAACAAAATAGCCGGGCCTTGTGATGGGCACCTGTAGTCCCAGCTACTTGGGAGGCTGAGGCAAGAGAATTGCTTGCGTCCAAGAGTTTGAGGTTGCTGTGAGCTGTGATGCCACAGTACTCTATGGAGGGTGACAAAGTGAGACTCTGTCTCAATAAAACAACAACAACAAAAACAAAGACACATTTAAAACTGTCTTGGTGGTAATAAACCATAATGCCAAACAAATGGATGACTGGTCAATGTAGTATTGGTTAAAATTTTTATTTGCTCATGGATGATATCCTTTCTTTCATAGAAGTTTCCTGATCTGTTAAAGTATAAAGATCCACGTTGCCTTTATTCTTGGAGAGTTTTACTATGAATCATGTAACGTTTGGATATGGTTTCTCAATAAGATGACAACGGCATAATAAGGCTCCAGGTGAGCACAGCACTTAGCATTGCCTATTTTAGTAAGCTTATATTTGGTTAAGTCCTGCTAATGAACAGTGTTATGATCCAGGAGATGACATGGTTGATTTATTAGGGGAATCCTTGATGTCTCTATATTAATACAAAGCCCTGTGTTGCCATAGCTAGCTTTGGTCTGCTGGTTCCTGGATGTAGTATCCAGCTGTTTGGCAGGTTCTTCTCCGTAACCTATGGAAATCCCAACTATATTTCCCAGCTATGGGTTGCCTACTGGGTTGGCCATTTTAAAAAGTGGAAGGTGGGGCTTGGTGCCTTTGGCTCAAGGGGCTAAGGCGCCAGCCACGTACACCTGAGCTGGCCGGTTCGAATCCAGCCTGGGCCCGCCAAACAACAATGACGGCTGCAACCAAAAAATGGCCGGAAGTTGTGGCAGGTGCCTGTAGTCCCTGCAACTTGGGAGGCAGAGGCAGGAAACTCGCTTGAGCCCAGGAATTGGAGATTGCTGTGAGCTGTGATGCCATAGCACTCTACCCAGGGTGACAGCTTGAGGCTCTGTCTCAAAAAAGAAAAAAAGTGGAAGGTGAAATGTTCCTTTTTGTTTTTATTGAGAAGAGCAAAAATGCCATGAAGAGTTAAAATTACTGGCTTGGTGCTCATAGCTCAGTGGTTAGGACGCCAGTCATGTATACTGGGGCTGGTGGATTCTTACCCAAACTGGGCCTGCTAAACAAATGACAATAATAATAATAATAATAATAACAACAACAACGAAAAATATCTGGGCGTGATGGTGGGAGCCTGTAGACCCAGCTACTTGGGAGGCTGAGGCGAAAGAATTGCTTAGGCCCGAGAGTTGGAGGTTGCTGTGAGCTGTGATGCCACAGCACTCTATGCAGGGCTATAGCTTGAGGCTCTGTCTCAAAAGAAAAAAAAAAGTTAAAATTACTGTATGTGCATACAGCTAGTATTCACTGTCTGGGTCAATCTGAACAACCCTGGCTGCATGCTCACTTCTTCCTATGGAATTTGTGTGAGATGAAGGTGATTACAAGAAAATGCTTGGCATTAAAAATTTTCACATTACATTATTTGATGGTCATTCATTGATTCTTCATTTACTCTTCTTATTCATTAAGTATCAACATATCTTTATTTTGGAGATGAATAAGGTGTGTCCTTTGCAGTGGCGCGGTTCATCCTGAAGGGACTGTCAGGGCCAAGTGCCTGTTGGTAGGAGCCTGCGTGGCGCGAGCTCTCCATCTGAGGGGGGTAATAGGTGGAGTTTATGGTCTAATAGAACTCTTAGGACTTCAATTTGCCTTCTTGGTAAATGTAGTGATCTTGGCTTACAATTTCCAGAGATCCAGGCTCTCAGATCTTGTAATAAAATTGTGTGTATTTTTTTTTTTTTAAGACAAAGTCTTGAGAAAAGGGAACACTTCTACACTGCTGGTGGGAATGCAAACTAATACATTCCTTTTGGAAAGACGTTTGGAGAATACTCAGAGATCTACCTGCCATTTGATCCTATAATTCCTTTATTTAGTGTATACCCAGAAGACCAAAAATCACATTACAACAAAGATACCTGATAAACCAGATTGTTTATTGCAGCCCAATTCATAACTGCTAAGTCATGGAAGAAGCCCAAGTGTCCATCAATCCATGAAATGGATTAACAAATTGTGGTACATGTATACCATGGAATACTATGCAGCCTTAAAGAAAGATGGTGACTTTACCTCATTCATATTTACATGGATGGAGCTGGAACATATTCTTCTTATCTCAAGAATGGAAGAAAAAGTATCCAATGGAGACTAAGAAATAAATGAAGAATAGGTACCTTCCCTCCTAAAACAGAAGCATAATATTAATAAAATACATTAGGCAATATGTGGGGCAGGAACGGGTGGAAGACTGTCATGTAGGGGCAGAGAGACTTTAGCAATACTATCAGCTGTCATAAAACTGAGATGCAAATTGTGCCAGTAAAGAAAAAGGACAGGACATGTAAGTGATTATTTTCCTTCAAAGTAGAGAGTTCCTCAGATTCTGTACATCTGTGAAATGATTGCCTGGTTGATCAACTATTCATTGTCATAAACTCTCCAATAGGAGAGGAGAGAGGTCCATTGGGAGTTTGCAGGTCTACTCATCTCTTCCTTAATTTCACTGACAAGTATTTAGCTTTGAAATCTTGTTCCTATAAATTATTTTTAATAAATTATAAAGATTTAATAATTCTGTAGATGGCAGTTTCATGTAGCCTAATAACCCAGCAAATGTAAAATTGTATTTTTATATGTAGTATTTCAGAAACTTGATTCATGTGATAGAACTCTAGCTATTGCTTTGCAACAAACATATATCTATAGCCTGATAGCATTCTCTCTATGTAATTTCTTGTAACAAAAAGATACTAGCAGAGATTTTTTTATATTAGATAATATATAGACAACATAACCTGGAAAATTTCATGGCAAAAACTAGCTGCTCAAATATAGGCTACAATTCTCAGGAAGCTTCCAGGAAGTATGGGCATATAACTAATATATAAAGTAAGAGAGAATAATATATGCAAATTTGGGGATGTGTCTTTGAAAGGAAAGATATGCTTTTAATCCTCCCTATCTCCAGTCTGCTTTAGGAAAATGAATACATTAACTGAAATAAAATTTGGAACTTGAGGCCAAGGGCTATATAATAGAAATTAGAGAGCAGAAAGTTAAAAATAGCTCAAGTCTTAGATAAGTATAAAACCTAAGCTACCTTCATCTAGACTTAACTTTTCTTATACGTGGAAAAGGAATGAACTCTTGTCGTTCAGCCAATATCATTTTTTATTTATTTTTATTCCTTAATATTTTATTCTGAAATAACTGTAGATTCACACCTCATTGTGCAAATTAATATAAAGAAATCCCATAAGCCCTTCAGCCATTTTTCCTCAATGTTCACATCTTACATAACTGTAGTGCAAAATTAAAACCGGGACATTTCAATTTTATATTTAGGCCTCTGTTACAAATTTATTTAATGAAATAATATTTATTTGGAATGCACCACACTTGGGTTTCTGTTACAAAGTTAAGACAAACCTGTTTCTTAGCTGTTACATTTCATGCCACAAGGGACTTAGAAATGCTGGTTTAAATATTTTTAAGTTCTTTAAAAATTATAATTGCTCTTGTGTAATAGTAAAAAATTACCGGAGCTTAAAAACAAAGAGGGAGCACAAGACTTGAGCTAAAGCTAGAGTATCAGCTCTCAGGCAGAAGCAGAGCAGATCTGGGGAAGAGGTGGAAAGATTCCAGTCTCTATAAATGATGAAAGTGGGTTTTAGGGTAATGTAGACTCTAAAGATGTGGCCTACAGTCCTAAAAAAAAAAGAGAGAGAGAGAGAAAAAGAGAGAGCAGCTCTACCTTAGCAAAAGAGTGAATTAAAACAAAGTTAACTAATGCAGGAAGGATGGCCAGGATAGGAAAGAAATGCTTCTCTGCAAATTCACTATCAAGTGCACCACTGACCCACAGTCTGGGGTTCACATTTTCACTATTTGGATTCATCAGGCACCTTCAAAGTATACCAAAAGAAATTAAGTTAAAAAATTGATCCAGGCTAGTGGTATTCCCAAGCTTCTGGAATAAATGTATATTCTTTAAAAAGAAACATATTTTCAAATCATGCTAGATAAAATTCATACCAAACAAGAGCTCAAAATTTGAAAGTACAAAGTACAGGAAAAACCATTCAACCTTGAGCAAGCTGAGGCAGAAACAACCAAACAAACAGCACTACAGCCTATGTTAATTCCCAAGGGTTGCTGTAAAACAACCATTAAATCAGTGGTTTAAAACAATAGAAATTCATTCTCACACAGTTCTGGAGTCCAGAAGTCTGACATTGTCGGCAAGACTGTGCTCCTTCCAGAGCTCTAGAGGAGATTCAATCCTTTGCCTTTTTCAGCTTCGAAAGCTGTGAGCTCCCATTGGCTTCAGGCTCCATCACTCCAATCTGCCTTCCTCATTTCCTGCTCTCTCGTCTCTCTTCTGTGTGTCCCATGTAAGGACACTCACCATCGGCATTAGAACCCATCCAGATAATCCAGGAAAATCTTCTTGCCTAAAGATCCTTAGCTTGAGTATATCTGCAAAGACTCTTTTTCAAATAAAATAGCATCAGTAGCTTGCAGAGATTAGGACGTGAACATGTCTTTTTTTGCATTTAAACTTCTTTACTCTCTTAAGGAATTTCAGATAACAGAACCAGTAGAGAGTCATTATATGTCTACTTAAGATAGATGCATTTTTCATTGAAAGAGACAATAATGGGATGTTAGAGAAAACTCCTGTCTGTTTTGCATGAGGCCAAAATGGAACTTTGATTTATAAATATTGTACACAGTGAAAGAAAATAAATCAGTGGATGAATGGCAAAACAAACTAGATACTGCTGAGATTATTAGTTATAGGAATGATACATACATACCTAAGACAAGTATGCACAAATCAACAGGTTAAGAGATTATGAACATAAGAAAGATTTATATATTTATAGTGTTATTTGGCAGATATTTCAGAAGGAGAAAATTGAATGACTGAGAGGTAACACATGCAAATATAAGTGAGAAGTATAAATATAATTTAATAAGAATTATTGAAGGGCATAAATTCTTATATTTAAACATTGTAACAAGTCTTAAGTAGAGTAAATAAAACTTAATCCATGATACAAGGAAGCTTCAGCACACCACACACAAAGAGAAGCTATTAAGTGAAACCAGAGATCAATTTTACTTTTTATCTAAAAAATAAGAGTGATAAGGTAAAACAAACTTCTCAATAAAACGACAAAAAAGAAACATACAATAGAATAATGCCATACATGTTTAGGCTTCTTTGCAGCATTTCTTCTTAAGCTCTTTCCTTTATTGAGATTTAAATAAGATTTATCAGACTCTCTCTCTTTAAATAAGATTTATCAGACTGTCTTAGATTTCAGCAGTCTAAATAGAAACGTTCTAGTCTCGTATTTAAGACTTCTTCCAAAGGAGTAAAAGGTGGCAGAATGAGAGGCACCAGTGCAGCGTGAGTCAAAAGTGGTTTCCTAATCCTTGCGTGCATCCTTAGATACTGTGGTCCTGGAACCAAAAGTTGGTAGAGGAATTTCCCGGTTCTAGCGAAGGCTAAGTTACCATTGGTGATCTGTTTCTATAGTGATGTTCTAAGAATCATTTTGAAGGCACAGTCTGGAACTTGCTCCGCTAGGATATCCAGTAATTTTATAAATACATGCTTTTCTATATCAAATATTTTGCTTATAGAAGTTTTCTTTCTTTTTTTAAAAATCTGAAATCAAATTTTATTGGTAAAGTATTTGGTACCACACTGATTGCAAGACCATTACGAATGGAAAATTGATTGGTTCTCTGACATGCTTGACTTAAAAGCAAGAAATAGTTTTTTCTGCTATGTAATGGCATATTAATAGTTCACGGTATCCAATATTAAAATCATTACTAAAAATTTCACCTGTGGATTTACAGCTCTCACAAATTAAATGGCAACTTTCATAGTCCGCCGATGGCCACATCAAATTGGGAGACAATGACAAATTGTTTCTAATAATACTGAACAGCATGAGGAATAAATGATGGAGCTAGGGCCTTAAATTCTTGGTTCAAAGTACAATATAAAAAAAGAAGACATGTTGATGCTCCTTTTAATTTAATTTTTCTTATTATTAGTGGGAGGGCTAAAATAAACAAGGATCAGACAAAAAAACCTGTGAAGTGCTAAATAAGAAAACAGATTATATCCTCAGATTCACTAAGTCCGCTATGTGACAGTTGAAATGAAAAAAATAACCCTCCGATGTAAAGTTTATTATTTGAATGATAGTAATAATGATAGGCACAAGTATTCTAAACGCCAAAGACTCTGTCCTGCTAGCTAAAATAGTCCCTCACCTTCAAAATAGGGGCCTACTATATTGGAGAGACCAAATGACCTCATAGGTGCCCTTGGGAAAGAACGCCAATTCTCCTCCTGCTTGTCCACTACTAATTGTCATCAGAACTATATTTCGTATCAGATTCTAGCACTCCACAGAGGCCAATTACAATGTCAAATCAAGAAAAGGAAAATGTATATGCCAAAATAATTGCAGGATAGTGCTAGATTGTGTTTTTGTTTAAAATACCTTTTGCGCCCTTCCTGTATTTTAGTACATCTCTATCCCTCTTGACTTAAGGCCTGGCTGCACGGCTTGACTCAGCACATGGGATGTGAGCAGTATTGGTTGATGCAAGGGCAGAAAAGAAGCACTAACAGCTGGCATGTGGCCTGCCACCAGGTTTCTCTTCCCTTGCCACAAAATCAGCAATTTCCAGAAAGGCCCACCTCCTCCAGCTCGGGCCCCAGCATAAAGATAACATATAAAGTAACTGAGACGTAACATGAGAAATATATGTGTGTGTATACTTGTACATTTTAATATGTGTTTGGCATAACTTAGTTACATTAATTAAAAAATGTATATATTTATATCAACAAAACACTATCATGGGATGAATTTAATTTTAAATCAGATCATATTAAATGACATGGTTAATCTTATCAGAAATTCTGACTTCATATCCTTATTTCAACTTCATATCCTTATTTGAACAAATAATTAGACTTCTTGTCTTATAATTATGCCTACTTTTCCCCAGCCAGTTACTGCACCTACAATGACTTTGTTGTTCTTGGATATCAACATCCACAATGAAGTAAAAGGAGTTATTCTAGTTGTAGAATTTCTAATTAGAAGAAGTGTAATTATTTGTTTGCTGAACTTGTTGGTGATCTATTCTAAATAGGGTTATGGTACATTTAGAATATTCTAAATATTGAGATAGTTGTGTATACACATGAAGGGCACAGTAAAACATAAAAGTGTGTTTGAATCGAATTGTTTAGCTTCCATTCCAGCTCTGGTGTCCTGTCTTACAATCATGCCTACTTTTCCCCAACCTGTTAACTACACCTCCAGTGACTTTGTCATTCTCAAGTAGCAACATCCATGGGATAAACTCATCCCACGATCATGTTTTGTTGATATAAATATATAAATTTTCAGAAAATGTATAAGCTCTTTGAGTTTTACTTCTGAATGTTTAACTGTGCCCTTCAAGTATGTATACAACTATTTGAACTATTCTAAATAGGGATAGAAATCTACCTATCCCTACATCTAAACAGGGATTTCTATCCCATCATATATGTATATGTGGAGCAGGGGGGAGGATAGGCAAACTCAGAGATATAGGGATGTTAGAGTAGAGATTTCATGTACCTCCTGCTAGCTCAGTTCACAGCTATGTCTCATAGGTGGCCGAGAAGACTTCCCTTAGGAGAATAGCACAAGCACCCTTGAAAAACTCATACTAACTATAGATGAAAGTAAGAAATTCTGCAATTAGAATAACTCCTTTTATTTCAGTTGGGATGTTGATATTGAGAATAACAAAGTCATTGTAGATGTAGTAACTGGCTGGGGAAAAGTAGGCATGATTATAAGACAAGATAGCAGAGCCAGGGTAGAAGCTGAATAGTTTGACCCACAGGGATCCTTGAGAGTGGCGCACTACTTACATGATTCTTAAACCAAGATAAATGGGAATATTATTAACCTAACTAATTTCTTTGACTAACAAATGTTAATGAAAAGAGAACTGCCTCATTGGCCATGGGACTTATTAATAGGATGACCATATTATTTATTGTCCAAATTAAAATGCATCTGACATTGAAAGCTAGAATACCATGTATTAAACAGAACAAGGATTCTAACTCTATGACACTGTGAGGTTATGGACACTGCTGCACTCTCATATGGACAACTGTATGTTGATGTTTATTTTTCAATTTGTCCATAAAACATAGTTTTGTAAAAATTGTAGATTTGGCCCTGTATAATAGAATATGGTAATTTAAAAATACTAACTCCAATAGAAATAGACCTCCATTTAAATGGCTTACCTATGTACAAGGAGTCTCTTCCCTTTAAGGCTGAAAACATATAAAACACTTAATCAATTTAATTTGCAAGAATCACACTGGTTATTTCTTCACTTTTATTTTATTTGAAAACTCTAAGCAATTCACAAAGGAAGATAACATAAATAGGTTTCCAATGATCTCATGCAGCTCCATAATACGTGTAATGACATCCTACAATAAAATTATCTCTTATTAACTTACATTTTTAGAAACTAAACATATTACTCCTTACAGAAAACAGATCAAATAGAATAGGTCATGTGAGATTCTTGAAATATATGGAATCAGATTTTAAACTTTGAGAACTGTATTCATCTGTATGCTACTAAAACAAACTCAGAAAATGTATAAGCTCTTCGAGTTCTCCTTTTGAATGTCTTACTGTGCCCTTCAAGTGCATACACAACTATTTCAGAGAGATATGGGAATGAATTACTAAAAAGCATCGACTCATTTATAAGTAGTCTTCTAGAGCTGCCCATTTTGCCTTTTTTCTTTTAATCTCTAATAACCATTTATTATTGGACATAAGCTTGTTCCAGATGAGTTCCTCTAAGTCAGTGGTTCTCAAACTTCCTAATGCCATGACCCTTTAATACAGTTCCTCATGTTGTGGTGACCCCCAACCATAAAATTATTTTCGTTACCAGGTTTAACCCAAACCTTGTTACCCCCTCTCTTAACGAGGTTTAGGCGCCACCCTGTCTTCAGTGAGTTCAGCACCCCTCACTATTTTCCTGACTCCCAAATGCACTCACTCCTCTTGAGAGGGTAGCCAGCCTTGTCTCTCAGTGCTCAGTGACCTCTGAGTCAAGTTGCACGGGGGGAGGGCTGAAGCTCTAGCAAGACAGTCTGCTTGAAACTGCCAGGCTTCAGGCTCTTGCACTCTGCAACAGAGTTTGGGTTTCTTAAGTATTGTTCCTATAGTCTGCATGTGTACATGCTTTCCTCTGATCCATTTCTCTCCTTTCTCTGTTCCCTTTTGCCCATCATTTGCAATTATTTTCTTAATTCAATTCCTAACTTACTTAAAATAAATAACTGAAAATTGGCTTTAAGCTTATTAAATCATTATTTCTAGCAATGCAAGCACATCAAAATAAGACTCTTGCCTTGAGTACCCACATTTCCGCCAGCAAAACAAATGTATTGATTAGTTCTACAGACACCTAAAAAACTTAAAAATGGAAGTAACCAATGAACCAATTGAAGTAAAAATGAGATTTGTAAAGTCTGAAAATAAGGAACTTTTAAAAAATGTTCATAAGGGGAAGTTATATTCTAATTCTCTAGATTCACTCATTTTTCTCACTGCCCTCAGAAACAAAGATTTATCTTCTGCTGTGTTCTTTTAAAACATAATTCAGATAATGTCACCCCCCTCATCAAATTGCAGCATCTTCTCTTCACATTTTCCAGATTCTTCTTCTGCAGCTGAAAAGTATAATCAGGGTCTTTAAATATCAGTAATAAAATTTATAATCAAGTTTATTCTAAATCTTGAGTAGGAGTTTTTGATAGCAGTCTTTATTCAAATCCACACCAAATAGTTGTTTGTCACTGAGAACTTACTGAACCTCTTTGTCCCTCTGTGGCCCTCCCCTATAAAATGATGATGAGAATTGCACAGTTGACCTTTGACCAATGCAGGAGTTGTTTGGAGTGCTGACCCCTCATAGCCTACTGTTGATGGAAGCCTTCTCAATCAGAGATGTAGTCCATCAACACATTTTCATGTTATATGTATCATCTGCTAGTATGATAGTATTCTGATAGTAAAGTTAGCTAGAGAAAAAAATTATGAAGAAAATCATAAGAGAAACTATATTTATGAAGTGAAAGTAGATCATCATAAAGGCCTACACCCTCATCATCTTCACATGGAGTAGGCTGAGGAGGAAGACGATGATAGTTTAGTCTTTCCATATCGAGGGTGGCAGGGTGGCAGAGACGGAAGAAAATGCACATATCAGTGGACTCACATGGTTCAAGGGTTACTTATACATACAGCATGGAGCTGTTTGGTGGATTAAATACGTAAAACATTTAGAATATTAGCTTGGTTCCTAGAACGCTATATTGGGGTTGCTCATTGTGACATCTACTAAGTTCTGGTATGATGACCACCTCCTAAAGTATGAGTTAGATACTTGAAAAACATAAAATAGAAATGTTTTATATAAGTATTAGTATAGCAATAATTTGCTAGTTTCCCACTCAATGTTGGTTTTGCACTTCTTTTGAATAATATATCCTGATTTTATCTAGTTCAACAAAATAACAATAAAGAAATTGCATTTTTCAGTCTTTGCTTTTAATGAAACATAAGTAGAAGGCATGAGGTAGGGTCTCTAGGAAACCTGGTCAGAGTGAGATATTTGCCCCCTTACCTTTCCCTGGTTTCTCATTTTGTCTTCATAGAATACAGATGCATTATCTGGAACTAAAATTGTCTTTTTGTACCATGAGGCAACCTGAAGCATAAAAACATGTATTAAGGAAGGCAGCATAGAAAGACAACAAAAGACATCATTTACCGAGGTGAGCGAAGCTGTGATACAATTCTTTTCTTCACAATTTCTATAAGACAAAATTAAGCTTCTACCAGTTTTAAGCCTCTTTAGTTTGGGTTCTGCATTATATGCAACTGAAGCAAATTCTAACATATACCAATATCTACAGTGATTACATTTGACCCACAGCAAAAATATCAGTAGACAGATTGATGCTTGTGTAAAAAACAAACATTAAGCCTGTAAAATAACAGAAATTCAGAGTTAACCATGGAGCTTACAAATGAAAAACATTTTAAAATTAGTTTATTTCTTGGATAAGAAGTTTCTTTTTGCTTGTTTTATGATTATGTTTCCTTTGTAACATCAAAGAGAATGTCATTTATTTATTTCTTGAGGAGCAAATAAAAAATTTGAGTGCTCACTTTTACTGTTGGTTTTTCCAGCATTATGAACCCTAAGCTTTGGATCAAAATGTTTATTACCATTTTTATGTCTCAGGCCTCTCTGCAACAATAAACATTGGACTATTATAATGCTCATAATGTTCAGTCCATAAAAATACCATCATGTGCGTATTTGTTGGCAACACTTGCATGAATGTGTTTAAAGACTAGACAAGAAGGAGGAGTTGAAGTAGCTGTCCTTATTTAATTTAATTTCAGAGATAGCTTCTCAAAGACTCATTGAAGTCTTGTGTATAAAAAAAAAAATTCCAAAAATTATCTTAAGCTTCCAGTAACTTGATAGATTTTTATCATCCTTGTACCACATAGAGAGTTACAACATGGTCTTCAAATACTTCACATTTTTTGCATAGATGTACATAGGTCTGAAGCCAATTTTTATTCTTTACTCTTACATAGCCCACCGCTGTTCTGGACACTAATAGGATATGACAGAGATGTGTAGGGATCATAGGAATTGCTTGGAGGGAATGTTCTAAAGAGAAGCAGAATAAAGCAATTTGCTGCTGTAAATGTACTATACATACAGGGTCAAACAATTAAGTTTGTGAACTCATCCTAGAACCAGTGCTATGTGCCTCGTTGCTGAATGTCACTACTATCACCAGGAGGCCAATAGGAGTACTTCAAAGATGACCACAGTGATATTCAGCAATGAGGTATGAAGCACTTGTTCTAGGATGCGTTTGTGAATTTAATTGTCCGACCTCATATACCTCTGATCATCTCTTTACAAGCCCTTGGCAACATCTATATTTCAAAATCGGCCATCAACTTGAAGGTATCTGGACTTAACTGAATTTGTTTGGGCTTCTTTGCCAAGTCTACAAGAATAACAGGATGGCACAACTGCTACACATCCGTCACGATAAACAAGAGTAGGGAGTGTATGTGATTATTACCAGTTATGTTGGTTAGACAAAGATGTAAATATGGAATTGCTTTCTTCTGGAACACAGAAGATTTTCCCAGTTTGTAGAAGTCTCTCTACCATTTTCACTGAAGAACTGTTTTCTCAAGATGAAATAATAGAGGACAAAGAGAATAGGTCACAATATCTTTAAAAGCAAGCTATCTCTAACCACCTTTATATTCAATATTTTTCAGCTTCATTTTGGCAGTATTATTCCCCTTTAGAGAATGTGGAAAGAGCCAAGCCATCATTAAGCTTTTATTCTCTGGGTTAGAAATGACAATGAAGCCTGTGTGTGCAGTGGTTCCAGTAGCGTGGTCACCTCAGGACACAGCTCTGGGCCAGAGGTAGCAGGAGAATCACCACTTTTCCAGGCTTCAGTTTGGGATAGTCAGGGTGAAAAATTCTACAATATATGCTTGATCAAATTGCCATTTTATAAAACCAACTTTAAATTCCATTTAGATTATTTTTTCAGTCCATCCAGGCTGTTATAACAAAGTACTGTAGAGTATGTATCTTATAAACAATAGAAAGTATTTCTCACAGTCAGTAGGCTAGGAAAAACAAGATCCAGGTGCCAGAAAATGTGCTGTCTGGTGAGGATGTGATTTTTCACAGATACCTGTCTTATGATTCTAATCTCATATGGCAAAAGGAGTGATTCTTAAAAGACTTTAGTCCAATTCATTAAAGTTCTCATGACCTAATCACCTCCCAAAATCCCTACCTCCTAATGCTTTCACCTTGGGTGCTAGGTTTTATTATATGAATTGGGGGGTGTATTCATATTTAGATCATAGCAATTATAAATATACTTTTCAGTAAATTTTCAAACATGTCTATGTCACTGAGCTATAAACCCTCTAGAAACATTAAAATGTTAAAGAAACATTAAAATGTTCTCATGATCCTGGCCCAGTGGCTCCAAGGTTATCCACGATTAATAAGTACCCTACTACTTTTACCCACAGGAGTATTAAAATGAGTAAGATGGCTTATTGGCAAATCACAATTCTTTTGGACCCCTCTTCTCAGCTTGATACATTTAGCAATTTTTTTAAAAAGGGATTCCAGGCTCGGCGCCTGTGGCTCAGCGGGCTAAGGTGCCAGCCACGTACACCTGAGCTGGTGGGTTCAAATCCAGCCTGGGCCCGCCAAACAACAATGATGGCTGCAACCAAAAAATGGCCGGGCGTTGTGGCGG
>CAUYON010044361.1:0-19305 GCA_963573935.1 Arctocebus calabarensis
GGCGGGCGCCTGTAGTCCCAGCTACTAGGGAGGCTGAGGCAAGAGAATTGTTTAAGCCCAAGAGCTGGAGGTTGCTGTGAGCAGTGTGACGCCACGGCACTCTACCCAGGGCGATAAAGTGAGACTCTGTCTCTACAAAAAAAAAAAAAAAAAATTTTTATCAGTGTTTTGGGAGTGGAAAGAAATTAGTACTGGCAGATATACTCAGATGTTGCAAGAAATCAAAGGTAGGTTAGAAAAATATCAGAGACTAAGAATAAAAAATATTAGGATTTTATGGAAGAAATCCAAATTGTCCATAAATATGCTATCTCACTTGTAGAGTAGGCAACATCCACTGTGACTCAAGCAGTCATATAGATACTATGTGGCCTTAGGAAAATAAAGAGCTGAATTTCTTTAAAAGTTATCACAGCCCAGGTACCCTAATGTTCTTTAAATTGTGTGTGGAATATATCAATAGATTATCTTTTGCTATAATACATTCTAAAAATGATTATCTATTATCCTATTAACTCATGAAAAATACCTTAATAACTATGGTAGGAAGAATAATAGTGCCCACCCACCCCCACCCCCGCCAATGCCCGTATCCTAACCCTGGAATCTGTGGATATGTTACCTTATATTCCAAAAGGATATTTGCAAAAGTGATAAAGTTGAGGATCTTGAGATGGGGAGATTACTACACTGAATTCTTCAGTAGGGTCCATTAGACTCACAGGGTCCTTTTAAGTAGAAGAGAGAGGTAAGAAAGTCAGATTCAGGAAACATTTGTAGATGCTATGCTTCAGAATTTGAAGATTTAAAATGTGGCCATGAGCTAAGGAATGCAGGCAACTCTTTAAAGCTGGAAAGGGCAAAGAAACAGATTATTCCCTAGTGTATCTAAAAGATGTAAAGCCATCTTAATACTTTGGCATCAGCCCAGTAATTCCCTTGTTGGACTTTAACCTACAGAATTTTAAGGTAATAAATTTAAGTTTTTCAAAGCAATGACATCAGGGGTAATTTGTTATAGAAACAATAGGAAAAGCACACAATAATGTTGTGCATATTTTTGAATAATATACGCTCATTGCTGAAAATTTAGAATTGATAAAAAAGGAATCTTTTAATAATGTGAGGATCAGACTTACTTTTCTGGCTATGACAGAATAACTGGTATCTGACTTATCCTCTTGTTGTAAACAACTAGAAAACTAGATAAAATATAAGAAATTTTTCTTTCAGACACAAGGTTTTAGTTTCTAGAAGAAGGTGGGAAAATGAGATGAGCTCTACAATCTCCCAGTCTTCTTCCTGAAACTACTTTTGAGACAACATTTGAAATTCTGATCATCCAGAGTGAAAAGACCATTTATAACACCTGTAACATACACCAGAGACCCAAGAAGTATTATAGGAAAAAAGATCAGTCAACTTGAAGACAGCAAGAGAAACTATCCAAACTTGTAGTACCCAGAAATATGGCTTAAGAAAAATACAAAACTGAGTGACTTGTGACAGTATCATGTAAATGGACTTCTAGAAGAAAAATAATTGGAAGATACAAAAGCAGAAAATACATTTTACTTAATGAACATTATAACTAAAATGCCCAAGAAGCAAAGTAAAAACAAAGAAGACTAGAGGAAGGCATATTATTATATGTAATATAGCATTAAAGAGAAAAATATTAAAAATAGCTAGAAGAAAAGACACATTACATATAAGGAAACAAATTTAAGAATCATTAATGACTTCTCAGAAATAAAAAAGCTAGAATACAACGAAACTGCTGAATGTAACAACTCTCAATCTATAATCTTATATACAGAAAAAACATTCTTCAGACATACAGGTAAAATAAAAACATTTAAATATAAACAAAAGGTAAAGGAATTTGTCCCTAGAAAATATTCGCTGAAAGAAATGTCATTGGAAGTTTGGAAGTTCTGCAGAACCAAAGACACACCATATGGAAAACTTGGATCTCTAACAAAATTGACAAGCTCTGAAAAAGGCTTATGTGGATAAATATGGAAGATCTTTGTTTACTTGTCCTTTATTTTATTTTAAAAAATCAACCATTTAGAATAATAACAGCAGTGTATTTTGCGGCTTATAATATATGTAGACATATAATCTATGACAATGTTGTTAGCACAGAGTATTCCAGGGAAAAATCAAAGTGTATTGTTGTTCAGAAATTACATTATACATAGAGTAGTATAAGATTATTTAAAGTTAGACTTAAAGAAGTTAAAGATACCTATTGAAAACTTTTGGGTAACCACTAAAAGAGAATAAAGAAATATAGCCAATAAGCAAAAGAAGTAAATTTAATGGAATATTAAATATGCTCAATTAAGACAAAAAAATCTAAGCAAATGTTAAAAATATGCAAATAGGAAAAATAGGAAATATTTAAGATAATAAATAACAAGATGAAAAGGATTAAGCCTAATCATATTGATTATTACATTCAATGTAAATGATGTAAACATTGCAATTAAAAGGCAGTGATTCTCATACTGAATAAAAGAACTAAACACACTATAGACTTTACACTGTCTAAAAGAAATGCACTTTTAATATAAAAATATGTCAAACATAGTTTAAAAGTAATAACAATGATAAAAGACATATAATGTAAATACCAACCACAAGAAACTTATGTAGCAAATAATACTTGAGAACAAAAAATACCATCAAGGATAACAGTCATTTTATAATGTTAAAAGGGTCAGTTCATCAAAAAGACAAAACAATTCTAAATTTGTATGAACTTAATAATAGCACATCAAAAATCATAAAATAAAAACTGATGAAAGGAGAATAGAAAAAACTAGAATTATAGTCAGATGTTAAAACACATCTCTCTCAGTAATAAAACAATTGACAGAAAATCAGTCTAGAAGACTTGAACTCTATCAACCAACCTGAAACCGAATTGATTATTGTTTCCTATTAGCAACAATAATAGGATAGACAACAATTTTTTCAAGTGTAAATGAGACTTTTACCAAGATAGAACATGTTGGGACATAAAGAAAGTCACTAAATTAAAAGGATTGTAGTCATGCAGAATGTGCCCTTTGACTTCAATAAAATTAAATAAAAAATTAATAACATAAACATAAATAAAAATCCCCATATATTTGTAAATTAAACAATATACTTCTTAACCCATAAATTAAAGAAAAAATTATAACACAATTAAGATAATGTTTAAACTATATTAAAATGAAAATACAACATATCAAAATTTGTGAGATACAGCTAGAGTAGTGCCTAGAAATAAATTATAGTTTTACTGCTTATATTGAAAAAGGAAGATATCTGACATCAGTGATCTAAGCTTTCATTGTAAGAAACTAGAAAAGTGTGATACTATTAAGCATAAAAGATAGAAGGAAATAAAGATAAGAATAAAACCCAATAAAATAGAGAAAAAATGCAAATAGTAGATTAAATTTATGACTAATGAAGCCTATTCAACAGGATTATATTTTGCATTTTTAAGTCCTGTTCAGGTTTGTGCACAGAAGTCTAAAATTACCAGGGTAAATTACAGTTTTTCACAAGGGATGCATGAGAACCAAATCAGATGATGGCTTTTTGTAACAATAGGAACAAGTCCAGATTTCTTAGGAGAGCATTTTAATTCACCTGGTTAGTATAACTTTCCTTTCCAACTTGTTTTATGCTTAACATTACTAGGTTTTAAATGATAATGGATATCTGCTTTTACATGAGTATCTTCACAGGAAGGCATTTTCTCAATGGATAATAGAACTTTGTACGGATTCTCAAATCATTACAATAGCAAAAATTCTACCTGACTGATTAATAGTTTCTGTCTAATGAAATAAAAATTAATATATTTCTTTGAGTCTAAGGTGCTATTGATTGTTATGTGAACTATTAATTTAATAATAACTTTGAGAACAAAAAAAAATCAAATGTTTACACTGACTATAAGATTCATCCTAAATATGGGAAAAGTAGACTATGGGCAAAGTGTATCTTAATCATACTTTGAAAATTACAGATTTGAATTTAGTGAGTTCACTATTTACTAATTTTGAGGCCTATGTCAAAATATTGGATCTCTTTGGCTCTCATTTGCTTGACTCTGAAAGGAAACTACACAGTATTTTCTTCTTCTCTGAAAAGTGTAGAAAGAAAAGGGCTAAAAAAAAGAGAAGGACATCACATGATCATTGAAGAATTAATGTAGCTCTAAGGCCTAGTCTATGGATCCATGTTTCTTGATAACAAAATAGTTATTAAAAGGAAGCAGATCCTAATTTGATTAATTCATACAAACCCTTGCATTAATTTTCTTTCTCATCTGAAATTTTATCCACAGTTCTCAGAGAATTTCTACCTTGGTAAACCCCTGACTTTGACAGGGGTCTTGAAAATGGTTGATTTTAAAAGTTGGTGAGTGATTCTTTCTTCATAAAATCTTTGACGACAAGCTCCAATAGCTAAAGTAGACACAGCTCCCAATGATCAGGACGGCAGCTCCACTCCTAATCAGTTAATCCAATAGTTTTTGTCATGAGCAAAATAAGAAATCATGTTTTTAATAATACTAAAGGGTCACTGCATCTTGTTAAAATCTGGAGTTCAATCACTTCTGTGCTAAAAACTAGGGAATGCTTCAACAGGGCATAAATCTTGCCCCTCGTACATGTGATCCAGATGCTGGTGAAAAATTAACGTTCATTTGTAACACATCTGGTGTCGGCAGTTTTGAGTATGCTCTAATAGAAAGAGTGCGGAACTAATGTGCCATTACACCTTCACTCAGGCCAGAGGTTCTAGACTGAAGAGAAAAGCCTGCAGGTGCCCTTGGGGACTTAGCAATAAACTGCACTAATCAGCACTGGCATTGTGTTAAGTGCAGGGTGTTTTGAATTTTCCACAGAAATTTCACAGCCCAGTAATTCTACATTCCAACTGTCTGCTTCTGACAACTCTTTAGATTTGCCGCCATATTGAAACTCCAAATGGAGAAAAAACCCAGATTTATGGTCGGAGTTTGGACTATATCACAAGATGGGAGAGACCAGATGGACTACCAGAGCAGTTGTGCACAAATAAGGAGATTGGCCTTATGTATAGCATAGATATGAGAGGTACCTTGGCATCCCACCAGGGAACAGAATAGAGTGAAGTTGAAAGAGCACTGAATATGAATTGGGACATCTGAGCTTAAGTCCTATCCCTGGTATGGGCACAGAAGTCCAAAATTACCAGGGTAAATTGTAGTTTTTCACAAGGGATGCATGAGAACCAAATCAGATGATGGCTTTTTGTAATGATAGGATCAAGTTCAGATTTCTTAGGAGAGCATTTTAATCTACCTGGTTAGTACAACCTTTCTTTCCAACTTGTTTTATGCTCAACATTACTAGGTTTTAAATTATAATGGATATCTGCTTTTTAAAAGAACCTGCTGCAGGCTAGGCACAGTGGCTCATGCCTGTAATCCTAGCATTTTGGGAGGATGAGACAGTAGGATTGCTTCAGGGCAGATAATACAATCCTAATGGTAGATAATAAGAGTAATAATAAGATCCTAATAACTTCACTTTGCTTTTGGATAACACTTAATTTTTTCCAGTACTTTCATATGTCTCTTTCATTCATGTGTTCATTCATTCATTCACCTTCCCTGACTATCTGTGGAGTAATGAACAAAATCAAGCTTAGGGAGGAAGGAATACCAAGAATGAAATCATTAATTGAAAGCAACCATAATTATCCAGTAGAAAATTTTCTAAGCAAATTTGTGAAAGCTTATTGAAGGAAGCAACTTAGATTGAACAAGACATATTTAATTCAGGTTTAATTATAAATAACTCATAGAAAACAAAACTAGTGAAGTTCTGAAAGAAACACACACATACACAAATGCTAAGAAAATTTGCAACCAGTAGACCTTCACTATAAGAAATAATAAAGTACTATTTTTTAGGCTGAAGGAAAATGATAAAAGGTAAAAATATAAGAAGCAATGGACAGCTTTGGAAAAATCAAAAATGTAGGTGGAGACAAAAGAATGTTGTCTATTTAAGCAACAATAACAGCAATGTGTTGTGGGGCTTTTAACATATAGAAGCATATGACAACAGCAAAAATTCCTGGTGTGGGGAAGGGAGGTTAATAGAGATATACTACTATAAATTTCTTGCATTGTTGGAAAAGGAGTAAAGGTATTAATTTAAAATAAACCATAATAACTTAGCATGTGTCATAATTTTTAAGGTAACTGCTAAATCAATGATGTTAGAAAGTATAACAAAAGCATAACAGAGGAGATAAAGTGAAATATAAAAACTATTTGAATATTATAAAGGAAGGCAGGAAAAGAATAATAAACAAAAACAGAAGGGGAAAATTTTAAAAAATAGCAAAATGGGAGAGTTAAATCCAGCGATATCAGTAAGCTTATTATATGTAAATGGATGAAACACTCTGTTAATAAGATTTTCTTGTAAAAGAAAACAATTTGGGCTGCTCATAAGAAATAGACAGCTGGATCCAGTGGCTCACATCTGAAATCCTAGCACTTTGGGAGGCTGAGACAGACAATTATTTGAGCCCAGGAATTTGAAAACAACCTAGTCAACATAGCAAGACACCATCTCTATAAAAAATAGGAAACTTAGCCAGGGGTAGTGGCACACCTGTGGAGAGGCCAAACTGGGAGGCACACTTGTACCCAGGAGTTTGAGCTTTCAGTGAGCTATGATTGCATGCTGCACTCTAGCCTGGCCAATGGAGCAGACTCTGTCTCTAAATTAATTAATTAATTAAAAGTGAAGGAAAGAAAGAGTGAAAGAAACAAAGAAAGAAAGAGAAAGAGGAAGGAAGGAAGAAAGGGATTGAAAAGAAAAAAGAAAGCAATGGCAAACTAAAAAAATGCAACATAAACATAAAAATATACAATGTTTAAAAGTAAAAAAAAAAAAAATGGAAAAAGCACATACCAAGTCAACTTTAGCCCAAATACAGTTGTTATCAATCTAGATTGATATCAATCTAGACTTTAAGGTGAGAAGAATTAAAAGACATAAAGAAGAATATTTAATTATACTAAAAGTATCAATTCTTCATAAGAACACAAAATCATGAATAATCTTCAGCAAGTTTGACTGAAAAAACAAACAATGAAATGGAAAAGAAGTGATGGAGGGAAAAGGAGAAGAGAGAGAGGAGAAAGAGTGGAAGAAAACAAATTACCCATATTTAGAATAAAATGGGAGACACTATTACAAACATTCAAAAGATAATGAGAAATATTAGAAATAAGTTTTCATCAAAAATTTAAAAAGTTAAATGAATGAACAAATGCCTTTCAAAATGCAGTTTGGTAAAGTTTATGATCAGATAGATGAGTCATGCTCTGCTTAGAACGTCAAGCAGAGCAGTGATAGGTAAATGGTGCTAAGTTCTTCCCACTACAGGGACCATGGGACATGAGGCCCAGGGATGGACCACAGACCCTGCTGTGAGTAGACTGCCTTGAGGGAGGGTAAGTAGGTATTCTGATTTTCTTGGAACTGAGGGGATTCCAAAGACAAAGGCCTTTATTGCTAAAACTAGGAAATTCCCAAACAAATCAGAATGATTTAATTTTCCAGTACCCTCCGAAAATTTCCCATGGATGGAGGGAAGGTTCAGGAGCTCACTATGTCTTTCCTGGCATCCTAAAGGGTTGGAAAATCAGTATCTCACAGCACACCTGCAACCCTGTTGGCATCAGGTCAGCAGTCTATTCTTGGTTCTTGTGAACTCTTGGCCAGACACACTAAAGCAAGGCAAGCACGGGGTTAAGTTTATTGAGCAAAGTAGGATAACGTTCACCACAGACAGCGAATGGACCCTCATTATAGCAGGAAGGCCTCAATTATGGTCAGGGGTCCTGGTTTATATTGCCTAGGCTGGGCCTTTCTTGTGGTTCAAACATCACCATCAAACCAGTTTGACAAACAGTTGGGAGTTACATAATCTAAGTCCAACTGTGCATGCAGATGTCCCTGTAGCTCTCTGAAATGCCACGGAGGTGGGGTGGGAGTTACAGTGCAGATTTAGGATAATTACATGATGATTAGCCTTAGCTTGCTCTGATACCGTATTGTGCCTGAGCTACTTGACCCATAGACTAGGGAATCCTCTGCATTCTTTTGTAATTGGTGCACTAAGTTCTATTTGGAAGATTGGTAGGGTATTCCTTCCTCTCCCCGGTGTGGCAATTGCTGGGGGTGTGCACTTTTGTCCCCAGAAGAGCCGGAGGGACCTCATTATCCACTAACATTGGTACTTGAGTATCCTAAGGTACAACTTTGGGAAGCTCAGATTATGATGATGTTGGAGAGAAGAATAATTTTTTTTCCCTCTGCCCTTCTAGGTTCAATGTCTGGAGACCTCAAATCAAACTGATAAAAGACACACTAACAATGGCTTGGCACCCATAGCACAATGGTTATGGCACCAGCCATATATACTGAGGCTGACGGGTTCAATCACAGCCCAGACCAGCTAAGCAAGAATGACAACTGCAATAAAATATAGCTGGGAATTGTGGCAGGCACCTGTAGTCCCAGCTATCTTGGGAGGCTGAGGCAAGAGAATCGCTTAAGCCCAAGAGTTGGAGGTTGCTGTCAGCTGTGATGCTACAGCACTCTACTGAGGGAAACATAGTGAGACTCTGTCTCAGAAAGAAAAAACAGACTAACCAGAGGAAAAAAAAAAAAAACCAGTTTTAATTATGTGCCTTTGCATGGAAGTTCACAAAGAAAATTGTTGTTCAAGGAGGCAGCCAGATGATCAAGGCTTAGGATCAACAAAGGAAAAGGTTCACGCCAACATATGAGACCCTGGTACAAATAATATTTTGAATTTAAGGCTATTCAAGGTTAAGAAACACTCTATCTATATAAACTAGACTGGCCTGTTCAAAGAATTAAAGGGGACAACTGACTCTCCTTCCCCTGTTCTGTTGTCTCAAAATACTTTGGGAATGAGGTCCAGGAATGTAGTTGCAACTGGCCCAAAATATCTGGGACATAGATACCTGCCTCCCAGGTTAATCTACAAGTCAATCTATTTCTCCCCCATCCATTTGTCTTCCCTAGGAACTTCCCCTAGCAACCCGTTTATGCCCTATACTCCTCAGTTTCCTCCTTTCTCTCTAAAAGGCCTGTGTAAAGATATCTGAACTCTTCTGGAAAACTGGGTTATCACTCTCTGATTTCCTCTCCATGCCCACAGTAAATAAATCCTTTCTCTTAATAATCTGCCTTAATTGTGCATCGATCTTTCAGTGAACTTTCAAGGGAAAGGGCAAGTTTCCCCTCACTCCTACAGGGGCTACAGGAAAAGTGAGAGGAGAGCTACTGTACATAGGCCTGTCTTATTAGGCATTTACATATCTCTCATTAGCTCTATTCCTAGCATGGACACATATTTACAAAAGGAAATTTCTTTTATAAATTTAAATTTCCTCTACAAATGAGAAAATTTATATTCAGTTGTTGAGACTACCCTTACAAATTGAGGAAGGGGTGCGAGATAAGAACTAGAGCAAAGGCTCCAAAAGTCTAGGGACAGGCCTAGCTAAAATAGTGATAACAATCGGCCACTGTTCCCTCGTGCACTTGATAGTTAGACATTGTTCCCTAGTTTGCTTTTCTACAATTGCTACTCTAGAGGGCACAGCTGGTAGTTATAAAGATTTTCAATTTTTCTCTGTTAATAACATCACCTGTTGGGAACTTCGGGTTAGTTTTTTGATATGTCTTCCAGGTCCTACATTCCAGTGGATTGACCAACCCACTCAGACCAAGGGACTGACTCAATCGGTCTTGGAACCCCACCCAAGGAACTGCATTCCAGCGGGCTGGCTGACACACGCAGACAGTGGCCTATACCAAAGGATGGCCGCTTCTTCCCTGAAACCAGCCAATTAACAGACCCTAATTACTTAACCCTCTGCCTACCAAAAAAACCCATGACCTCCACCCCAATTCACAGGTTGGCAGATTGGAGAAATTCTTCCTGTCTCTCTGCTTAGTGCTCTGCAGAATAAACTTTTACTGCTGTTTCTGGGCTCTCTCTTGGGCAGCCAGCAGATGAACCTAGCTGGGCAATAACTTTGTTAGGTACCATGGGGAAGAAAAAGAACATTTCCTGAATATTCTTGTTCTCAATTGTCTTTAGCTCAAAATATTCCATAAGCCAAATAGACTTATTTTGGGGTGGTATATTCTGGTACCCTTTAGTAACATCTTTGAATAGTTTCTACCCAGCAATAAATTGGTTTTGTAATGGTTAGTTATTTGTCCTTATTAATTTCTTGGCATAACAACAATGTATCCTTTGTACTAATTAAAAATATTAAGAATTTCCCAACCTTCACCCATAAATACATGCATTTTTTAAATGGAATTTATATTGCCAGATACTTAAATCTACTCTTCTCTTACTAAGCTTGCCTCCTCTACCTTTCCTAGAAAGTTCTCTGTCTAGCTGGGAACAGTGGCTTACGCTTGTAATCTTAGCACTCTGGGAGGCTGAAGTGGGAGCATCACTTGTGATCAGGAGTTCAACATCAGCCTGAGCAAGATCATGAGTTCAACATCACTCCATCACTACTGAAAATAGAAAACAGTAACTGGGCACAGAGGCCTGTAATCCCTACTCGAGTGCTAAGATAGGAGGATGATCCAAGCCCAGGAGTTTGAGGTTGTGTTAGGTAGATAGATAGCAAAGGATATCCAAGACTCTACTAGGGACAAAACTGGGAGCCTTGCGTTGGTGCTGCCTTAAGCAATTGCCTCACCTTGGAAGAAGGACAAAGGCGGATACCCCCTACCCCCACCTTGGGAAGGAGGAACCCATGTTACAGTGCAAAGAACCCCAAGAATCCCTCAGCCTGTAGACCAGGCAAAGGATTTGGAAAGTGACCGAGAGTAACTTAAGGGTAATTATCATGTTATTAACTGTCCATCAAAGTGGTTCCATGGTGATCTGAACCATGAGGACGGCCCAATCCAGACAATAAAAAACAGGACCCCAGACCATTACCAGCACACCCTTTGTTACTACAGGAATCTATTTTGTGTCAATAAATTTAACCCATCTTTAGATCCTCTTGTAAGTTAATCTTTCTCTTCGGTCCTTTCAACATAATTATGCGAACCTGGGTGCTTTTTTTAGTAAAAAGTGGTAAAACCCATTAAGTGCATATAACACTGGAGTAAGAGAAGGGGGGACAGCTACTAAATGCATGTCTGCCACATACTTTAATGCTCCATGTCATTTAATTCTATAATAACCCTTAAATTCAGGAACTATTTCAGTTACAGTTGCTGTTACCAGCTTGAGGAGATTAGAGAATGTTCCCAGTTTCACACAGCTGATAATTGGAGGTACAGAGGTTTAAGAACTAGAATCCCAAATCCTTTCCCACTATACAGTCTTATAGTTCATGGAATTTCTACCACTTTTTTTTTTTTATAATCCGAACCTTTGAGCTCATCTAATTTGACACTCTTGATTTACAAATGAGGAAAAGAAAGCAGAAGAGGTTAAGAGCTTTGCAAACTAGTTTGTTAATGTCAGTGGGGTTGGATAGATGCCTATAAAAACATATGTATGTAATTAGGACTAGGGCTATAAGGTCAACCTGGTACTTTACACTTTTATAATAGAGTTTAGGATTAACAGGATAATTGATAGTCTTTAAAATTAAAATGTTGGCACGCATCACAGACCGGAGGAGGTTTGAGACTGGAAAGCATAAACAGCTGAGAATGAGTGTCTGTCTGTGAAAGTTAATGTCCATCCATGACATTTATAAGAATGCTTTAGTGTCATTAATTCTTTGCCAAGTATCTTTCTGGGCTTAAAACAAAATGAGTTTTTGACATTCTGCTACAAAGTCCATGTGCCCTATGATAAAACCCTGAGGTCTCCCGTGCTTACCAGCCTCCTCCAAGATCTGGCTTCCATCCCACAGCCTCTACCACACCGGCTCAGGAAGTAGGCAATTTCCTGCCCTAGCTGAGCCGGATATTAAGACTTCTTTGTTCCCTTATCTCTGAGAAATAACACCCCTCTGGATAGTCCAATGGCTGCCTGACTCATGCTTATACCTACCTAAAGGACTATCTGCTGTTCTTTAATATTAGTGCTGGCTGAGGCAGAGTGGTTCATTAATATCACGATTGTTAAATGTCATGGTGGTGATATGGGGTTCGCTGGTTTATTATAGTTTGTACACTACCTGGTATTAAATAAAGGAGATTTTAAAAAGAACTATAAAGATAGGGGATGGTTCTCTTTGCTCCCATCCCCCTCAACCCATTCTATGTCAATTTGCATTTGCAGAAGCATCCTTTCAAAGAAGTCTTAAGTGGATTCATTCGAAGTCTTAAATGGATTCATTCATATCAGTAAAGACTTGACTGTAACTTCTAGGCTGTGTGACATGGACAATTTGACTATTTGGAGGCATACATGCAGAAATAACAACTGTTGACAACTTCTTGGGACATTCCAATGCACAGAGACACATGACATATCGATCTATACACACAGACTGTGTTTTCTACTTGACTGATGGTTAGTATTACCATCTGCACATCCACAGCTTGTCCAGTTTCCAGGTTTCTTCCATTTGGTGGAATGTTCCTAATACAATATTCCTATTCAACACTTCAAAGCCCTTTCAAAACATTTCACTTTTCATGTAACGCATGCCCTACATACCAGCTCCTTCTGTTTAGAGCTCCAACACTAGGAAGAACTAAAAACAGTAAATCATAATGACTGAGCACAGAAAATAAAATTTAGAAGTAAAAATATAAAGAGCACAATCTTCCCTCCTTGTTCACTGGCCCAGGGTGAAAGGAACCAAAATATTTTAAAGCAAAAGATCATTTAGTCTCACCAGCTCATTTTACAAATGTAGAAATGAGGAGTGAGTAGAGGGAACAATATTTGCACATATTTAGGGATGCTGATCATGCACCAGAAGACTCCGACCAGGTGGGCCTATCAAAAAGAAATAGAGCAAAAGGTTCAATAAATAGAGTTAAACAAATTTAAAAGGAACTTGAACTTTCCATATGCAACTTGTGAATCCATTTTCTACTTTCCTGAAAATTTAGACATTGAATCATACAGGTTAGATTTGGAAAGGAAATCAGGATCTCTGCTCTTATTTCTCTCCTTCATAAAACTTCATTTTGTTGTAAATTTTTATTAATTTAATTTAAAAACCTTCACTACCCGATAGCTTATTATCTTCATGGCGTCTGGCACAGTTAGCAGGCAGATAGAAAGTACTCAGAAACTATCTTTCTTTTGAATGAATGAAGTCATCTATATTAATGTTCTATACAGAGATGGCATCATTTTTATAGCTTCCTGAGCAGGTGGCTCTTTAATTGTGATCTTTATGAATATCCTCACTGATGAAGACTGGCCATCAACAAGATACTCCATACACCTGTCAGGACACCATTATTGAGAAGGTGTCAACTTCCTTTGGAAGGGAGGGGAAAAGTTTAGGTTACTGGAACAGTCTAGGTCAAAGAACATTTAAAAATTGAATGATTCTTTTGCCTTTGGGCAAGATATAAGCAAATGAAATAAATGAGGACCCATTTATACTTATCAAAAAAAAAAACCTTGTGAAATAAGGCATTACAATATTCATTTCATGCATGAGGCAATGAGATTAAGCTTTAAGTACTTTATTCAAGACAACATAGCACATGGCAGTGAAATTAATTTGAAATCTGGTCTGGCTTTGAAGTTCAAGTTCTTCTTAACTTGCTCTGCTGTTTCTATTAAAAAATATCAAGCAGAATTGTGCCCCTCAAATAAGTTGCAATCTACCTTGAGAAACATACTTATAAACACCCAATATAATGTTTTTGTTTTTGCAGGTTTGGCCAGGGCCGGGTTTGAACCAGCCACCTCCGGTATACGGGGCTGGCGCCCTACTCCTTGAGCCACAGGCACCACCCAACACCCAATATAATGTTTAGCACCAGCATGTAAAATGCACAAAGCTATTAGTTCTGCCTGGAGTTTGGAAATGTCAGGGAAGAGATCCCTTCACCAAAGGGATGGTTTCTAACCCGAGTCATGAAGGTGGCTATGAGGGGAAATTACCAGACTCATCAGAAAGAAGGAGTCTCCCAGAAGAAGGAGTCCAAGAACTCAGTGGAGTCAGATTTTCTCCGTGTGGTATAATAGGTCCCAGCCAGGCTTGGGACATACCCCAATCAAGAGGCAATATTTTCTATGTGATTTTTATTAATATAAGATTTTGCATGCTCACTACATGGGTCCCCCCTCAACTCTTCCCTTCTCACCCTGGGTGCACATATGCGCTCACACACACACACAACAACCAACCCTGCGTCACACACACATAATCACCAACCCTGCGTCCACTGCGTCCACTGCCAGGCCCAACACAGCTTGCCTCAGTGCCTTGACTTCTATACTCACTGCCTCTGAGCCTTAATAAATAAGTTAGGTTTTATGTAAACATTAGAGTACAACCAGAGAAATTTTAAATTCCAGACATGGCTAATTTAGCTGATATAAATGTGGCAGACACTGGCCAACCACCAAAATTTTAGGATAGGGAGTAAATACAGTCTAGGCAGTAGTAAAGAAATGTCCAAGTTCATAATGGACATTGGCTAATATCCTCTATAATTTTCTTTTAATGCAGATGGACTCAGTCTCTCATGGAAACAGATACCTTCCTGTATATTTACTGCATGTGAAAATAAGACTGTGTCTGGCTTTAAAGCAGCCATGGACCACCTTACACATTTGCTGAGAAGAAACTCAGCAGAGAATTTAAAATTGAAACTCCACCTCATTCTTCACACAGAAAACTGTGCAATGCTAGCAGGCTGACAGCAAATTAAACTTGTATTACTGTATTCAAGCAAAACATCAGGAGTTATTTGAGATATTCAGTAAGTGATTGATTTGTAATTCTTTTTATCTGCTAATAGGCCCCATGAGAATAATGAGCATTCAAGAAAAAGTGCTGAATAATGTGCTAGTTATTTGATAAATTTTGATTCCTTAGAAGAAAACATTAAATTTTAAGTTTTTTCCACCCAACATAAAATGATACACAAGTTCATCAGTGATACCAAGGCGGAGGGTAGGGTGTGTCAAGGATTTGGGTACAATCCTACCACCAGGTTAAGAAAAATATTGAAAAATGATGGTGGGAAGTGATATGAACAGTTTGAGGAAAGAAGTCTAATTTGAGAGAGAACCTGATTTCCTTAGTCTTGAACTTGATAGGCCTCAAATTCCCAACACTTCATGGTTTGTACAACTGGACAGTCTTAATGAGGTCATGGAAGATGATGTGAAACTGGCATTAAATCTTTCCAGCGAGTCCTTGGAGAGCTAGAGCTGCTGCTACTGAGGAGAGTTCATGGAGCTTTCTCACGCACAGAACTTTACATGTTTCAAAGGAGCTAAATAATGCTTTTGAAAAAGAGATCCTAAAAATGGGAAGTACAGCAGTGAAGTATTCAAGAAGATGCATAAAGCCCTGGCCTATAAAGAAGTCACTTAGGAAGAGAGGCTAAAAGAGACATCTTCAGAAAATCTCTGTTCTAGCTAGATTTACAGGAAGAAGCACAAAGTATGTCAACCCCGGAGGAAGAGCAAGCTGGGGAAACTACGCTGATCTTTCTTCTGGGTTGTCACACTTCCTTTTCTAGGGGAAACAGATTTTAAATTTAGAACTAGAAAGAGTATTAGGGATCATACAGTTGGGCAAGGTGAGGCCCCAGAGGTAGTGACTGATCCATAGCTGGTAACTGGTCAAAAAGGACTAGACCCCACCTTTCAGAATTCTGTTGCTCTCTGGCTTAGGGACTAGGAGCCTGGACCTAGTCCTGGTTCTTCCACCAACTACTATTGCATATTAAATAGAGTCTAACACCCTCCATGACCGGTTTTCTCATCTGCTTCCTTTCATAGTTATTAGAATTTATTCTAATGAAGATGCAGCATGTAGCACGCATTATAAAAGGCAAATTGTACTATTCAAAATTAAAATATTCCTACCAGATGATATGTTCTTGGAGTTTAAGGATAAGTATTAACTTTGCATCTTTCCCAGATTCTAGCACAGCCATTACGTAATTATCAGTGAAGTGAACTGAAATATCTTTTAGTTTTATAAACTCAAAATAACCCGATTATGACCAACGGGGAAACCATCCAGCAGAGCTACTTCCAAAAAGTCTATACTGAATTCTTATAATAATTAATGTCATCTGTGGGAAAAAGCAATCCTCATCTGCAACATAATCTTAGATCTGGTGATTGCATCTAGTAAGAATTTAGTGATATAGGACTGATTGGGAAAAAAATATTTTATTACATTTCCAGACTTTCAAACCCTAAAATATTTTTAAATTTTCATACAATCTGTTTTCCTTATTGCCCTAGTTCAGTAGAGAAAAACTCTATTGTAACATGTCATTCCTATATTACTAAAACTAAATAAATTAATTTTAAAAATATACAGGACTGCTCAGCCAGCCAGTTGGTTAATAAATAAATCACTACAATTTACATCTACTTTAAAAAGACTATCAGCATTTATGAACCAACTCATTCACTCAACACCTCAATCAAATTATAATTCAGTTTAAACTTAACAAGTGAACTTTCTAAAAATAGAATTACTCCATTGATACAACTTGACATTGTTTCACTTGCTACCCAGGTTTAAGTGGAAGAACACATACCAGATATTTGACCTCATAAAATTCTGGTCTTTAAAAATTTATTGTTCCCATTTGTCTCTGTATTTTATATAGTCACATTCCAGTAGAAGGTGGTGGTTAGGGACTGACCCCAGCAAAGGGGTTTTTGTACATCGACTGAAGCTGGACAAGAGAAAATGTGAAAACAAACCACCTATGGGGTCAATCCCTTACCCCATCCCATTCAGTTTGTGACTTTAAATATCATTCTTGTTAATTAGACTATCAAATACCTTATGCTAATATTTATTCTTTTGCACCTTCTCATAGAACATGTATCATTCAGCACATAAAAAATGACATGAAATGGCTCAGCTCATTTCAGAAATGGCTGAATTCCAATAGGTGTATTTTGTGGAATTCAACTAGCTTGCCACTAGTTCTGTAAGGAAAAGAAATTGGTCCAAATCACAAAGCATATTTTACCTCTCAGCTTTAGGACATACCAACACTAATTAATCTCATCATCAGAAAATTCCAAGATGAAATTCTGGTGGGTGAAATGGTACTATTCCAAGGGAAATAAGATACCTGAGAGAAATAGAGTCAATCTTCAAATTTGGTTGCCCTCAGTAAAGACATTCCAGACAGTGTATTTTAACATAAAGAGCCTCTATTGCCATCATGTATAGGCTATTGGGTTATTATTTTCTTGCCAACTAACATCGTCTACTTGCAAAGGTAGAAAAATGCTTCCAGAGACCTGGTCATCATCTTTGCACCTTGGGGCAACAGTACTTTGGACCATTCTCACACGAGAATTTTGGTATGCCAAATGGTGGTCCTAAGTGGACTTTGCTTACTCAGGACAGACTGCAACATTTTAATGTCTATTATCAACTCTCTGAATATTTAAGTTTAGAGAAAACTTATCCTTATTCCACTCATACTTCTAACAGAAGCAAAACTACCATAGAGTTTGGCCTGAGCAAACTATGACAGGAAGTTGCTTAGCAATAGTCTGTAGATCGGGATGACAAAAGGAGATCACAAGAATTGAGCAGCAATATGTGACCTGCGTATCATTCCAAGAGGTATGAAACATTTCTTAATCAAAAATTAGACAAGAAAGATCGAGTCCAATGATGGGCTCTGGCAGTTCAGTAAGGATCCACAGACTGCTTTAAGATGTAAGGTCAAGTATTACTTCTGAAGCCTATGTTTTACAGAAGGTTATGTGGACTAAAGAGAGAGGAGTGGTGTGCTGTCATCACAAGTGAGAGGGTGTGATAAGTCCAGAAACCCCATTTAAATCTTCTGCTTTTTAAGGAGAACGATTGATCACTAACCAAATTCAGGACTAGAATAAAAATTGGAGATGATTATAATGCCATATCATAGTTGTTAGTACAAATTCATATTGTCAAAATCCTTGGCTGATACTTGAGTTGACATCTGTAGAGCTAATGTTTACATTGTGCAGTGTTCTTCTGGTCTTATAAAGTTGAGAAAAGTCTTTATTGTTTGATATCCTTGACCCATATAGTTTTTTTTTTGTTTTGTTGTTGTTGTTGTTGCTGTTGTTTTTGGTTTGTCTGTTTTAGTACAGGGTTCTAGGCATCTGGGAGAAGGACCACATAAGTAAAGGGCCATTCTCATTACAGCCCACCAAAGGTATGAGTGTCAAAATGGCTTATCTCTGTTAGTGCCGACCTTGGCTACCTGGCTGAAATAGGGTTTGCCAGGTTCCTCCACTGTGAAGTTGTTTCCTTCCCTTACTGTTCTCTTTGGAAGGAGTATACTGTGTGTCCCTTGCACTTTAGGAGAGAGGAATTACTCTACCTCCCGGAGTGTAAAGTATACACTTATGTTGCTTGAAATTCTTTTCTTTTAATTTTTTCATTTCAGACTAATAAGAGGTACATATGATTGGGTTACATTTGGTTTGCATTTGTAAGGTAAAGTTTGAGTTACAGTTGAATTCTTCATTCACCCAGGTAATGTGTCCTAGATGCATATATTCAGGAATTTGGGAACAAATGAGATATTAAGACTTACTATTTGGCTTGGCGCCAGTGGCTCAACGGCTAAGGCGCCAGCCATGTACACCTGAGCTGGCGGGTTCAAATCCAGCCCGGGCCTGCCAAACAACAATGACGGCTGCAACCAAAAAATGGCCAGGCGTTGTGGCAGGCGCCTGTGGTCCCAGCTACTTGGGAGGCGGAGGCAAGAGACTCGCTTGAGCCCAGGAATTGGAGGTTGCTGTGAGCTGTAATGCCATGGCACTCTATCCAGGGTGACAGTTTGAGGCTCTGTCTCAAAAACAAAACAACAAAAAAAAAGACTTACCTATTTATCTTGTTGTTCAGAGTGTGCAAATCATCTTGAGCCAGTCATTATTGCCCAGAGAAGGGTGATTAGCCTTTCTGTGGGCAGTACAATGAAAGCACAGTAGCCTCCATAGTAGTATTATCTAGTGGTTACTAATAGTTTCAAAGCACCTACTAGGAATTCCTTCAATGTTGAACTT
>CAUYON010044363.1:0-10153 GCA_963573935.1 Arctocebus calabarensis
ATAGTGATCAAAACAGCATGGTACTGGCACAAAAACAGAGAGGTGGATGTTTGGAACAGAATAGAGAACCAAGAGATAAACCCAAATACTTACCACTATTTGATCTTTGACAAGCCAGTTAAAAACATTCAGTGGGGAAAAGACACCCTATTTAACAAATGGTGCTGGGAAACTTGGCTGGCGACCTGTAGAAGACTGAAATTGGCTGAAGACTGAAATTGAACCTTTCACCACTAATGAAGATAGACTCACATTGGATTAAAGATTTAAACATAAGACATGAAACTATAAAAATACTAGAAGAAAGTACGGGGAACACTCTTGAAATTATCGGCCTGGGCAAATACTTCATGAGGAGGACCCCCAAAGCAATGGAAGCAGTATCAAAAATACACTACTGGGATCTGATGAAACTAAAAAGCTTCTGCACCGCCAAGAATGTAGTAAATATCACTAGCAGACAACTCTCAGAATGGGAAAATATATTTGCAAGTTACACCTCCGACAAAAGCTTAATAACCAGAATACACAAAGAACTCCAACATATTTGCAAGAAAAGAACAAGAGATCCCATCTCAGGATGGGCAAAAGATCTGAAAAGAAACTTCTGAAGGCACATGGCCTTCAAACACATGAAGAAATGCTCATTATCCTTAATCATCAGAGAAATGCAAATTAAAAGAACCTTGAGATATCATCTAACTCCAGTAAGATTAGCCCACGTGATGAAATCCCAAAACCAGAGATGTTGGCATGGATGTGGAGAAAAGGGAACACATCTACATTTCTGGTGGGAATGAAAACTAATACATCCATTTTGGAAAGATGTTTGGAGAATACTCAAAGATCTAAAAATAGACTTGCCATTTGATCCTATAATTCCTTTACTTGGTATATACCCAGATGACCAAAAATCACAGAACAACAAAGATATCTGTACCAGATTGTTTATTGCAGCCCAATTCATAATTGCTAAGTCATGGAAGAAGCCCAAGAGCCCATCGATCCATGAATGGATTAATAAACTGTGGTACATGTATACCATGGAATATTATGCAACCACAGTCTTATTTCAAGAGAAAGTGTGTGTGTGTGGGGGGGCACTTTCCTTTACCACAGGGAGACTCCCCACAATCCACATGCAGTGCTTCTGCTTATATCTCATTGTACAGGATTTTGCAATGAGGCTGCTGCGACAGTTAATTTTATGAGTTTACTTGACTGGGCCATGGAGTGCCCAGATAGTTGGTGTATATGGGAGGGGATTTCAGGAAGAAATTCAAATCTGAATCCACAGACCCGGTAAAACAGAGTCTATCTTAATACTATCAGCTGAGAAATTTAGGAACTAGAGAACAGAGCTGATTATAAAAGGCTAAATTTATTCTTAGCAGAATGAGTTGAGATTTTAATAAAATAATCACATCATCTTTTCACATATTTCCACCAAATGAAAAACGAAAAGAAACAAAAAGAAGAAGAAGAAAAGAAGAAGTAAGATGTGTCTTTGTAGTAAGAATCCAATTAACAGATGAAAACCATCAGCTAAGTCAGTTTTCTGCCTTCATATGGAAGAGAATTGGCTTGATAATCAAGCTAATAGTACATAAATGGGTCTGCTGGGAAGTAAGAATAAATTTGGCAGAGATATATTTTACTCAGCAGTTTGGGTATCTAAGTTAGAGGAAAGATACTGGCTTGAAATTAGTTTGTGCACACAGACTACAGATGTGACAGGTTTTTAACACTTTGAGTTGCAAAGTTCCTTTCTCTCTCTTTCTTTTTCTCCCCTAAACATTTACCTGGAAATGCTGAAATGGCCACAGAAAACCCAATCTTTGCTGTTTTTGACTTAGGCCTGATCATGCCTAGAATTAGGAAAACTGAGTTCTAGGCTGATGCTTCCCTCAAGGAGTTTGACCTTGCAGTCTTCTTTGAGAAATGATGAAAGAGGAGATGATTTCAGGATGGTTCTGACACTTCCTCCGGTCAAGGCCCCACCAGCTTCACTCCAGTTCTTGTTCTGTGATAAAGCTGCTGCATTACCTGCAGGGGGACACCCTGAACAGGACGATCTAAGAAGAGAAGTGGAATATTTGCTGTAAACTTTGTTAATTTCCTCTCTTAACCCTCCAAAGGGCCTCTGCCCTCCCTGTCAGGTTGTTTCTAGAAGTATTTCTCTCTCTGGGATTCTTCAGCACTGTGGCTTTATGACTTGAATGTCCTGACTATCTACCCGAAGTCTGGTGCAGGACAGAGCACTTTGTCCCAGGCACCAGTGAGGGCTATGGCGTCTCTGCTTGGCTCTGCGATCCTTTCACGCATCTGAAAATCTCTGCCTGTCCCTTGTGCAGCTGGACTTTGAACATGCCCCGTTTCCCCGCTCCTTGCCATTTAAATGATAACAGCAGATTCAAGTGATTTGCAAACTGCCAGAAAAATGACCTCAAACACTCTCATCGGTTTCAGAGACTGTAGATACACCCTTAGGCGAAAGCCACAGCAGAATTTTAAATAAAGCAGGATAAATCCAAAGTGACTAACTTTCCACTTCCGACACTTCCTATGACTAAGGCCCTGCCAGCCTCATTCCAGGGCTTGTTCTGTGATAAATGCTGCTGCATTACTGCGGAGGGACACCCTGAACGGGGCGATCTAAGAAGAAAGGTGGAATATTTGCTGTAAACTTTGTTAATTTCCTCTCTTAACCCTCCAAAGGGCCTCTCCCCTCCCTGTTGGGTTGGCCAAACTAACTTCATCTTGAAAAGCCATGCTGTGAGACTCTACCAGGGGTACATAACTCAGATCAGAGAGAGACATGTGGCGGGCTCATCCTTGCACCAGCCCAATTACAGACCCACCCGCGCTGGTGCTCCAACAAGAACCTGCCAGGAGAGTCCGTATAATGAGATAACATCACTGATGTCCTGATGAGAACAGTTTGGCAGTCCTTGATAGAAACCAGCTCTCCCTCGGCCAGCTATGTAAATGGGTGGGCCTCCCTCCCTAACCCCCTGCCCACGTCTTTTAGATCTTAGCCCACTTGCACCCAAGTGTCAAAATAAACAATGCCACCTTGGCTTTGGTCTGGAGTGTTCTGACCCACTCCTTTCTTCAGTTTTTACCTATCACTCCCTCACCCCACCTCACCCCAATATTCACAGGGTATTTTTGACACAATTCAAAATTATTTTAGTTCTTTCTTTCTTTTTCAACAATCTGACTCCCTTACCAAAAATCTCATCCTTTAAGGGTGAAGACCAAGCCTATCGTATTTGACACTGTTTTCACCATCCTCAAGACAGTGATTGGCTCAGGGTGGCTGCTTAATAAATATATACTAAGTAAATGAATCTAAATTCAGGGGAAAAGCCTTATGTGGGGAAAAGCAAGTAGCATGGCTGAGAGTTAACAAGTCATCTATTGTTTGCTGCTGTATCATTCTGACACAGCCAGAACCTTATGTCAAGATGGGCACATTTCTGCCTACCACTAGGTTCTCTTGGTGAATTTGGTTTCAAAGCACATCATGTATCTTTCCGTGGTAATGTATTTTTTACTGTGGTATAGATTTTCTCAATGTATGCAGATGTACACAGGATGGCTCATTTTGTTATCAATTACCCAAGCACTGACTCCCTAATCATTGACTAATTGTCTCTGTGCTCTATTGACAACTTGGTTACCCTGTTGCTAAATTTTGCTGACACATTTGGGGGCCCCAAGAACTGGGCTAACCTTTGGCTGGTCGCTCAAGAACCACAGGTGGGAAGACTATGGATCAGACTCGCCCTTATGTTCAGGGAAACCTCATCAGTGTTCCAAGTGATTTGTCTAATGAGGCATCATTAATTGACAAAGAGCAGGTAGATGAAGACGTTCCTTTACCAAGACTACAATTTTGTTAATATGGACCAGAGGCTTAGAGAAACAGATGCAGTCATGTGGGTCATGTCAGACCCAAAGTCTATACTTTAGGCAAAGGCCAGAGAGCAAGGCTACTGATGGCTTCCTCAAATTTCTGATCTTGTGTGAAATTTATAAAAGATAAGATGCCCTAAAAATCAAACTCCTTTGGTAAAAATCACAGTTATAATTTGTGAGATGACTGCACAGGATCAGGGATGTTGATTTTGGTTGTTTTCTTAAAAAAAAATACAGCTAGACCTTCTAGGGACATAGCTGTGAAATCAATGGCAACAGCTGGTGTTGAGCTTTGGCTGTGATAAGGCCGTCTGGATTAAGCCGTCATGTCAGCCAGTGGGAACATCCATTCACCCAACCAATATGTGCTTAGTTAATGCAGGGCCCCTTCTGGTGTACATAGATAATTGGGATGTGGAGGTACACGTGGGTAAACATCAGTTAACAATGGAGATATAAGGATGTCTGTCCTCTGGCAGCTTACCTTTGTAGAGGTGAGGGGAAGCTTGCCTTTTCCCCTGGAAGTCTGCTGAAAGGGAGATTAGTCACCATTAAGGCAGATTAGTAAGAGAAATGTTTATTTCCAAATACTACATGCATGAGGAGAATCACAAGAGTAATTACCCAGTGCTTCAATGATGATCAGATACCTTTAGAGATGACTTCTAGAAGAAGAGGGAATGTGGAGTGTGGGTTCCACAGGTGGTTGCTGAGAAGATGAATAGATGGGGGAAATAGATCAACTGGTAAATTAACCTGACAGACAGGTATTCTGTTTTCCAAGATTTCAGCCCGACCCGCTAGCATTCTGGGGGAGGGAAGGATCTTCCAGCCATCTTTTACGTAGATAGAGGGAAAGCCCCTTTTAAGTGCTTTCTGATCTAGAATGGACTTTAATTCAGAGTATTCTTTATACCGAGTAGTCAGTAGGTATAAAATTAAAGTAGTAGTAGGTATAAAATTTGGGGGTAAAATTTCTTTAGCTCCTTCACCTTCTAATTGTGAGAGAGAGAAAATAAACAGGAAAGATAATAAATGAGTAAACTACACCATGTTACAAGATATTAAGTGTTGCACATTAAAAAAAATCGGAATGTGGTGAAGGGGATCAGAGTGAGGTGGGTGGAGGAATGTGGCAAATTTGAAGAAGGTAGTTAAGGCATTTAGGACAGGCCTCTGGGAGACTTGAGGAAGTTGAAGCAATTAGCCAAGGCTGGGGGAGCACACCTGGCGAGGGAATCAGCTGACGGAGGCTCCCTGTGGGAGCAGCAGGCTGGGCGTGTTCAAAGGATCTGGGGGAGGCAGCACCGCTGTGGTGGAGTGGGGTGTCAGGGAAGTAGGGGCGAGCAGCTGGAGGACGGGGTAGATCGAAAACTCGGGAGTTGGGAGGTGGAGAATCGTGAATCATGATATAGATTTTTTAACAATCAATTAACTAATCTAAGGTTTGCCCAAATAACTCTGGTTGCAATGAGGAGAATAGAAAATGCACATATCCGAGCATGCTTTAATAATTAAAAAAGAGACAAGGAGATGAAGTGGACCTGGGTGTGTGCATCTGTGAATCTTGATTAACTTGGAATTCGTCACATTCCTGGACTTGCCTGTTTTCTGGGAGGTGGTGTGGACGGGCTCGTCGTTGGCCTTCACACCTGTTTCTTGTCATTCTCAAGTGACATGTCAGGGAAAGGTAAGGGGGAGAAAACGGCCCTGTCAAATCGCACTGTTTATGGAACTGAATTATGGGATCTGGTAGGAAAACGCCAGGGAGCAGCAGGTGTCATGGGGAAAATGAGCGCCCATTTGGGCTGAGATGACCCTGCTACTAGTTTTCCAAAGACAAATAAAGTCTGGCATCTCACATCCAAGCAAGAGATAAACTTGGTGCGCCATTGTGTTTCATGAGAACATCTGTCCTTGCCTGCATGGTCCCCATGGGGTCGAAGTGCAGAGTCAGGGTTATCACACTCTTTGGGGAGTCCACATAGCCGTTTCAAATTGTGAAAACCCTTGGAAAACACACCGGCACTCACACACACATACACATCAGGAACAATATAAAAACTACCATTGTTTTTGCTACCTAGGAAAAATTATTGCTAATATTTTTGTGTCTCTTTTCAGGCAATGTTTAATAACTGAGGTCATTGTGTATTATTCTGAGTTCAGTTTGTAAATGTCTTGTATTTAATATGTGTTCATGAAAATTTATTCAATGAATGCTGGATCAATGAATATGCTGTGCATTATTTTACATGTCTACATCTCACAGCCCCATCATGCTCTTATCAGATCATTAAAAGCCCTTTTTATGTGTATTTTTCTTTTATGTGTATTTTTAATGAATTACACTTACTGCTCCATTTTATGGGAGGCAGACAGTGTGTTGGTAAGCCCACAGGCTCTGGAATAAGACGATTTGAATGCTGAACCAGCCACTTACTTTGGAAAGTCATGTAATAGCTCTTGAGCTTAAAATTATTGTGTGTACTTTACAGAGATTTTAGGTTTGAATGATGTAAGCAAACCATCTGACACATAGCAATCATTTAGTAAAGAAATGATTGATATTATTATTATTACCCTACTAACCTAGAGTAAGATTAGCTATTGCCTGTTATTCATTCCTATAAAATAATTCCACATTGAACAAATTTCAGATAAGGTTTGTTCTCATTTATAATTCTTTCTCTGGGAGTTAATGCTTAGAAATAAAATTAGTGGATAGGAGAATCTTTGCATTTTTAGAAATTTTAATAACTACTCATTAGCATTGAAATATTTGTCTTTAAATATTGGCTATTAATATTAGAGAAAATAAACAGTTATTGTTTTAATTTATTCTTTTTCCCACATTAATGATATTATATAACTTTTGTTATTTTTAGCCATTTTTGTGACTTGTCAAATCCCATTCTTGTCCCTTATTCTAGAATGGGTGGGGAGAGAGAGTTGTCTTTTTTTTTTACTTGTAGATTTGTATGAGCTTTCTATATACAGGTGGATTTTGAAATTAATTCTGAAAAGATCTTTTAAAAATATGAAATTTATTTTAAAATATTTAATGGCACACAATTTTTCTTTCTTTCTTTTTTTTTTTTTAAGAGACAGAGTCTCTCTTTTCCTTGGTAGAGTGCTGTGGCATCACAGCTCACAGCAACCTCAAACTCAGGCTCAAGTGATTGTCTTGCCTCAGCCTTCTGAGTAGCTGGTACTACAGGTGCCCACCACAACACCCAGCTATTTTTTTGTTGCAGTTTGGCCAGGGCTGGGTTTGGAACCTGCCATCCTTGGTATATGGGGCCGGCACCCTACCCACTGAGCTACAGGTGTCAATATGATTTTTCTTTCTACAATTATCAGATGAGGATGAATTACGTTTTCTTTCCTCTTTGAGAACTTGATTTTTGAGGAAGTTTTAAAGTTTAGCCCACAAACTGTTAAATTGTATTTATTATATCAAACACTGATGCAATTTCTAGAGATATAAAATTATATACTAGGTCTAAGTGCTACTAATAGTCAGTGCTACTAATACAGCACACTAATTACTATAACAGCAACAGTGGGACACAAAGAATGATCAGAGAAAAGGCTTTAAATTTATGCACAGCTTAGCCATGTGGGGTTTGTACCCTTGATAATACTATCATGTTCTTGGAAATTATTATTTTTGTCTTCTTGTATATTCTGTACTGTTTTCTTTTCTTCTTCTTTTTTTTTAATAATGACCCTGCAGCCAAATTTAAATGAAAGGACAAAATATGATAGTGTGGGATTTAGTTAGTTTTAATTATGTTTGAAAAAACAAAAGAGGATAAATTCGATGTGCAGACTATTTTTATATACTGCCCCAGCCTCCCTCTGTCCCAAGTGAATTTTCACTTTGCTGTCACATTAGGGTTCCCAAGCATTTGGTGAACTATAACTTGTAGGGGCGAGTGAAAAATTTGACTGCCAGTCAGGTAAAAGATCCTCCGTTGCAGAATTTCCAGCCCTCACTGTAAGCAGAGAAGTTAGCCTGCAGTTGCTGCTTCCATGTGGTGTCATAAAAAGAGAACGCTTGGGCTCAGAGACCTTCTTCATTCATCCCTGGCACCTGCTGCAGTGAAGAGGGGCAATGTGGGATATTGTTGCTAATTCACACAGCGTGGATCCACCAACCCACAAGAGATAATTTGGGTCTGCTGTTTGTTGTTGAAGCATCATTTTTACCTTGGCCTAATTATTCAGTATCTTCACTTATAAAGCAAAGGATATGACTAGAAACTACACTCAAGTGGTCTTGTGAAAAGTAAATGAGATATGCAAAGCACAGTGAGGAGCGGCCAGGACATGATAAGCTTTAGATCATTTCCTTACTGTTAATATTGTTACTATTGCTACCTTAACTGGGGTCTTGTGTTAATCATAATTCCATCTTTGCTCACTGATCTGTTATTCCCAGTTATTCAAAATTTAGACAGAATTTAGACAATCAATAAAAATAAATTAGTAGATTCATTAAATAGTTCTTGTAGTTATTTATTTATTTATTTTTAGAAATTTCAGTCATTTAATTGTCTTCAGATATGGAAACTCGGGCAAGGTGACAGGGTTACTGTTGCTGTTATTTTTACTTTTTATTTATTTATTTATTTATTTTCACTGATGGATAATTTATTTTTTTTGTTTGTTTATCCTCTTTTTTAAAATTTTATTGTCTTTATTATTAAATCATAGCTGTGTACAACAGTTCAGTCAAGGGGTACAATGTGCTGGTTTCATATACAATCTTATTTTTACTTTTTAAAATTAAATCATAAACACAAGGATCATGTATACATTGATGCATTTAGTAGTTCTTTTATTGAACTGTCTCTTTGGTAGCCTCAGCATACACTTACTGATAGATACAATGCTTTGGAGATTTGCTGTTATTTACTTAATACTTAATTAAATACCTAAAATTGTGAGATAGCTTATATCAGAGAAAAAGTATGTAACAGCACTGAGATTGAATAGCTGCTGTAAATATTATGAAGTTTAAACAATATCTTTTGGGTGAAAACATCTTGAATAACTAGAATTCAGATCAGTAATTTGGTTATTAGCCAGTGAAACTAGGTATACTAAATCACAGAGAAAATATATCTGAATGGGTTTACAAAATAACGAAATAGTGTAAAGCTGAAGGTTACCAAAATTACCATAGAAAGTGACACAATTTTTGGCATAAATGCAATTGCTCATTGCTTTCAAGGAACATTGAATCTACATGCCGCTGTGACCTCTTTAACACAAACTCTTCACTGGGTTTTGACATTTTGCAAAGGTTATATTAGTTTGTATTACTCATTTATTAAGAGCCAATACAAATTTCTAATCCTTTATGCACGAAAACCATCTAAGTGAAGTTTTATTTTCCATTCTTAATATTTCTCATTCTACCCAAAAGAGAATGCACCTTTTCTCTGACAATTCACTTTCTTTTTTTTTTTTTTAATTGAATCATAGCTGTGTACAATAATTCAATCATGGGGTACAGTGTGCGGGCTTCACATACAATCTGAGATATTTTCATCAACCTGATTGACATAACATTCATGAGATTTTCTCATTTACTATGTGAAAACATTTTTGATCTGTATTTAGTTTTCTCCTGACCCTTCAAATATGCACCACAAGTGTGATCTCACCTTTTATCCTCTCTCCTCCGCCCCCTCCCTCTCCCCCCTCCCCGTCTTGTGCAATAATTGGGTTGTAACCTTCACTTGAAAGATATAAATTTGCTTCATATTAGGGGTGTATACATTGGATACTTTTTCTTCCATTCTAGAGATACTTTGCTAAGGAGAACATGTTCTAGCTCCATCCATGTAAACATGAAAAAGGATAAGTCACCATCTTTCTTTAAGGCTGCATAATATTCCATAGTATACAAGTACCACAGTTTATTAGTCCATTCGTGGATCAATGGGCTTCTTCCATGACTTACTAATTATGAATTGGGCTGCAATAAACAATCTGGTACAGATATCTTTGTTGTAATGTGATTTTTGGTCATCTGGTTATATACCAAGTAAAGGAATTATAGGGACAAAAGGCAAGTCTATTTTTAGATCTCTGAGTATTCTCCAAACGTCTTTCCAAAACGGATGTATTAGTTTGCATTCCCACCAGCAATGTAGAAGTGTTCCCTTTTCTCCACATCCACGCCAACATCTCTGGTTTTGGGATTTCATCATGT
>CAUYON010044365.1:0-38346 GCA_963573935.1 Arctocebus calabarensis
CCAACCTGCATCAAAAATTAGCTGGGCGCTGTGGCGGGTGCCTGTAGTCCCAGCTAACTGAGAGGCTGAGGCAAGAGAATCACTTAAGCCCAAGAGCTGGAGGTTGCTGTGAGCTGTGACTCCACAGCACTCTACCAAGGGCGATAGAATGAGACTCTGTCTCCACAAAAAAAAAAAAAGTGGAGTGACTTTAAATAACAATCAAATGCTTTACAATGAGATTGGTATTTCACCAGCATTTATGCACTGCACAATGTAACATTTTTAATTACTTTTTACAAAAGAAATGCATTTTAATCATTTGTTGCTATAATGTAATGAATTAAAATGCATTGATGCTGCTGTATGAGAACTAAACTTTACTAGATAAAATATGTTCTCAATATCAAATACACAAAAATTTGAAGGTGGATTTCTGGCAAAGCTATTCCTACAAGTCATTATAGTTATAGTCATCTTTACCTCTTCCACTTGTCAGAGATAATTGCTTCACAATGAATCAGTAGAGATGATTGGAAGTGAAATGCTGAAAAATTAAATGGATTCATTTAATTGGCTTTTGGTAAGGTATTTTCTACCTGTCGGCTAAAGAATAAAGTAAAAATATCTGCTCAAGAATAAAGTAAAAATATTCATATTTGAACAGGACTAAATAGCTATTTTAGAATAAAAAATGCATGGATTTGGAGTTTGACATATCATAAGTTATTTCATCGACTTTAACTGCCATTTTGTCATTTGTAAAACTGGAATATCAAACTTACCTGAAGTATTGCTGTTAGTATCAGCTCGATGAATTGTCCCTTACATCAGTCGATACATTGCAGATGGTCAATACATGTTGTTTATTAAAAGTGAAACTTCTTTGAAAAATCAGTCAGAAGTAATGCTTACTTTGAGTTTTTAAAAGGAGCCAAGAGGAATTTTACTCTCTTAATTCTTACTGTGCTTCTATTACTTTGCTGGTGGGTGTGATAACAGCTTCAAAGTTAAATGTTGAGTCAAACCCAGTATAATAATTAATATTACAGATTAAACGTAGTTTTACTTATTTATAAAACCATTTTGAATTTTGTTCTATAAATCTCAGTTCTCAGTTTTATTTATATTAGGTCATCTAATTATCTAGTTGAAATTGAGTCATCATTCAGCTTACACAAAATTTATTAGTTTGTGAGTCATGCTGCTTCCCAAATATCCTTGAAAATTTATAAGGATTCAGTGATTGCATTGTCACTCACAGATCATTAGGGGGGAAAATGATGCTTAAAATAATGGCATTAAATAAGAATATCAATGATCCTGAAGAAACCACGAATTTTACTTGGAGTGTTCATTAAAGCTCAACAAATGGGAAATTAAAAGAGGGCTAACATATTGATGAGGTATCATTTGCAGTTCTTTCTGGGTGAACCTTACAGTATAATTTAATTTGAAATGACAAAAAGATAGACTTAGGTAATCAACTAAAACTGAGTTCTTGTCTAAAAAATTACATGCAGATGCAATGTTTTATTCTTCAGTTTCATTTAAATTCAGCTGAGAAATTCTTACAAAGTTCATTTATGGGGACTGGAAAACCATCTTGATTTACACTGATTTATATAAAGAATTCACATACAAACACCTAGAAAAGCAAATTAGTATTTGAGGATTGTGAACTCTGACAAGTAAATCTGATTGGTTTCCAGATACTAGTGACTACGTGTTCTCTGCCCCATTGAATAAATTTTCTATACAGAAAATAATCCTTTGCAGAAAATCCTTCATTTCATATACAGTAGAACCTCCATAGTTGCCTCCTCTTTATACTGACCACATTTTCACAGTCAGGATATGCACTACATGTATCTATGAGTATTATAGGCTTAGTTCCTTATGTTGACCAGTTTGTCACAGTCCCATGGGTGGTCAACTTACAGAGGATCACATATATAAATTCCTTAATTTGTGGAATTCCTTATTTTATATATAGACACACAGTTATATATAAACTCACATACATATTATATATACTGTATGTACATAAATTATAAAGGCTTTGAAAATCAAAGCCTAAGGCAAGTAAAATAGAATTTAATATAAATATAATTTCAAACCACTTTAGGTGTTAAGATTATTTCACCTGGCTCAACATATTGCCCAATTAATTTTGAACATTAGTAAGCACTGTTGCTGTATGTGGTGGGACTTTTTTCTGCCTTCTATTGTCTTTTTTCCACTCCTAAGTCTATGCCTTCTGGAATTCTAGTTTTAACTGTATTTCTAACGATGTATTACTAGCTTCCGTCTTGGCTTATGTGTTAGTACAGTTACTTCCTTATGAAGAATGAAAATAGTTATTATTTCCAGACCCCTGCAGACATTCTTTCTAAATCCAGGGACACTTCCTCTCCCATAGCCTCATTTGCCAGGCCTTCATTAGCAGAAGACTTTTACTGTATAGCTGCTGTTCCCCCCACCCCAGGAGTTAAATCCACTCATACAGTGTCTGCTTTTATAAAGATTTTCCAATCAAGTATTCAAAGTGGTTCCTGTGCTTAGTATTCACAAAAGGAAAAAAAATGAGAAACGTGGCACTAAATCAGGGTAAAATGGGATAAGGCTGGGTTTTGAAAATAGTTTGTACAACAAAATTGACAGTTTATCAAGGAAAAATATCCGATTCCAAATCTGAAGTTGTCTTGGAAAAAGAATTTCAAAAAGAGAATAAAAAGAACCAAAAAATGTCTATTTTTTTCCCTCAAATGAAGAGGCAAAAAGAAATATAATATTCTAGTGGGTATTTGTAACACAAACTAGAGAGCAATTTAAAAATAGTTGTACTCTATAAAAAATATGGGAAAACATAAAGATAATTTTCCATTGAAAAGAACTGCAGAAGCTTATATTTTATTATTCTGTTGGACTGACGTGGTAAGAATTGCAAAAGCATTCTGTGTGTGGTGTGAGTGTGTGTAAAAAGGGATAAATAGAGAGAAGATGTCATTGGAGGATTTAAAGTGAATAATAAGCAAAGCAAAAGCTAGGGATTTTCAATACCTTTAACTACTCTTAGAACTCAAGAAGACGAAGGTACTGTCCTGTCTAGCCCAAATATTTCACTTTCAGTGTAATACGTGTGTGTTTATACAATTACTCAAACATATTAAGCCTTATCTAAAACATTGCATGAGAGCCCCTGTCTGAATAACTAAAATAATTTTGTAAAAGTACCGAAAAAAAGATTCTTACCCAATCTTGATATAAAAAAATGTTTTTCAGTCTTTACGGAGAAGAGTGATGTCAGTAGTTGGGGCCAGGCTGGGGTGGTTTTTTAAACTAGAAGAGAAGGCTAAAGGCTGGGGAGTGATTGACACCAGCAGCAAAAATACAGACTCTGATTCAGAAGATATGGGAGAGGACCTAAGGTGCTGCTAATCTATCGAGCACACATTCAGTAGCAAGATTCCATTTAAGCCCAGGATGTCATTGCTTCTAGATTAAGCTCCAAAATATCTCTATTGGCCGACTGAGTCTCCCAATGCCTCAACCTTGTGGTAGAGCAGTCATTCTCAAAATGTGGACCTTGGATCTAGCACCAGCAAATCTGGGAACTTGCTGGAAATGAAAATGCTTAGGCTCTACTACAGGTCTAATAAATCAGAACCTGTATGCTAGAGCCAGCAATTGATGCTTAAACAAGCGCTCTTCAGGTGATTCTGAAACCATGTGCTAAAATCTGAGAGTAACTGTTTCAGCTGAGTGATGTTCATATTACAATCACCTAGTGAACTTTGCAGAAATAAAAATGATTGGGCCTCACCCCTGTGCAGTCAAAACAGGGTCTCTGGGTTTCGGTCTACAGTGCAACCAGAGTTGGACAACCACGGCTGCTTGCTCTCTGTATTTATATGTACGACCGAGGGCTGGACACAGTGACTCAGCCTGTATCCCAGCACTCTGGGAGGCCTAAGTGGGACAACTGCTCGAGCTCAGGAGTTCAAGATCAGCCTGAGCAAAAGGAAGAACCACCCCACCCCCTGCCACTAAAAATAGAAAAATTACCACCGATAGTCACAACTACCAGGAGGCTGAGGCAGGAGGATCACTTATTTATCTTTAATTTTATTTTTTTTTGACCAAGGCTGGGTTTGAATCCACCACTTCTGGCATATAGGGCTGGCTCCCTACTCCTTTAAGTCACAGGTGCCACCCCAGGAGGGTCACTTAAACCCAGGAGTTTGAGGTTGCTGTGAGCTAGGCTGATGCTGTGGCACCCTAGCCTGGGCAATGGAGTGAGACTCTAATATATCTGATTTATCTCCTCGGTGGTTCACTCTTTTCCAGGGAATTCATCCAGGTTTGCTCTTAGTTTGTTCTGTGCACCCCCATCTGCCTCTTCGTGGCATTTCACTTTTGTCTTGTGTGGCCTTCTCATTCCTTGTACCAAAGCATTTTTTTATTCCCTTTCCTTCTTTATGCTTTATTTTTCATGCCTTTAAACTAATCTTATAAAGAAAAGATTGTTCTTTCTTAAATCTTTGTTCTCATTCTATGTGGAAATACTACGTATTTGTGTCTGCATTTATGATTTTGAGATTTTTCTCCGGGTTTTTTAAAGAAAAAAAGATTTTTTTGTCAAATTCTGAATTTCTTTTTTAATTTTTTTTTTTTTTTTGAGATAGAGTCTCACTGTGTTGCCCAGGCTAGAGAGCCATGGCCTTCGCCTCCCTTATAGGAACCTCAAACTCCTGGGTCCAAGCAGTCCCCTGGCCTTAACCTCTCAATTTGCTGCAACTACAGGCATCCTCCATTGTTCCTGGCTAATTTTTACTACTTTTAGAGACAAGTATCACTCTTGCTCAGGCTCAAGAGATCCTCCCACCTCACCCTCCCAAGTAATAGGGACTACAGTGCCTGCCACATTGCCCAGCTAGTTTTTTCTATTTTTTAGTAGAGAGGGAGTCTCACTCTTGCTTAGGTTGGTCTCAAACTCCTGAGCTCAAGAGATCTATCCATTTGGGACTCCGAGAGTGCTAGGATTATAGGTGTGAGCCGCTGCTTGAAATTCTGAATTTCCTTTGAGAAAATATTATGCATTATTTTTCTTTTTATAGCTTCAAGTGTTTTCAACACAGCCCTAAGGACACTTGTGATTATACAATGAGTGCTTTTTAAATTTAAATGAAGAATATGCACTTTTTGGTTAGTCAGTAAGAGCCTTTCTGTGTGTCTATTTAAACAAAGAGAGAACGAAATAATCAGTCTAGTTGGAGAATGTTTTCACATTGAAGAGATTAAATAATGAATTCCATATTGTTTATTAGCTCAATCAAAAAGGTTATGATTCCCTTAATAGTTGGCTAAACAGTAATCATGCCAATTGCCACTGATCTAATTCACAAGTGCATATAAAAATTTCTAAGAAATTATGATGCCAAATCAAAAACAAACAACAGAATGATAATGATAATAATAACTATTATTATTATTGTTCCCATGTTCTATTGAAATATTATTCATGGTTCTCACCAAATATGTCTATTTGTTATTATAGAATAGTAACAAAGTAACTATCTCAAAAAATCATTTTCTTCCTTAAAATTACATTGTAATTAACATTTTAAGATACAAACATATTTACAAGAGAAGAGAATTTGGCTGTAGGTAGAATGCAAACAAAATACCAAAGCTTGTTTTATTTATGTATTTGTTTCAATTGTACAGTATGTCTACTAATCTAATATTCTCTTAGAGTCTGCAAAAAGGCTAATGAAAACCTTGAAAAATGAAATTAGTTCTTCTTTTGACTGTGTTGTCAGAAAGATGACTATAAAGCATTGAGATTGAATACATAGCACTCATATTTAGTTATATCATGGGTATACTTTATATATGAGAACATCAAAAACATGTACAATTTTAAGAATAAACTTTCACTTTAGAATAGTTTTAGAATTAAAGAAAAATAGTACATAGATAGTATAGAGAGTTTTTATATACCCTACTTTATTTTCCCTATTGTCTTACATTACTATGGTGCATTTATTATCATTAATGATATATTGAGGCATTATTATGGAAAAAGTCTATATATTTTGTTGAAACTTCTTTAGACTTCCTCTAACATCCTTTTCTCCTCTAAGACCTCACCCAATATACTCTATTACATTAATTGTTATGTTTCCTTAAACATTTTTTTGGCTATGATAGTGTCTTAGACTTTCCTTTTTTTATGACCTTGAAAGTTTTGGGGAATATAGATCAGATATTTTGTGAAATATTCTCAAATGGGATTTTTCTGATGGTTTTTGTCATGATTAGACCAGGGTTATGTGCTCTTAAGAGGTTTCCACAAAGATAAATTGCCATTCTTATCACATCATATCATGAGTACGTTCCGTTGACATGATTTGTATCTGAAATATTAACTGGTCATGTTTGATGTGGATGTTGATGACTTGGCTCAGTGCTTGTCAAGTTTCCCCACCATAAAGTTACTCCTTTTCCCTTTTTTAATATTGTACTCTTTGGAAGTAGCTTTCTATGTGCATCCCACACTTCCCCCACCCCAGAGGATTTTTAGCTATGTGTTTTCTTTTTCTTTTAATAGAGATGTCTCTTAAATTACTTTAACATGAGAAAAAAATTGTAATAAAAATGCAATTCTAATTATTTATCCAGTTTACTGTTTTAGCTTCTAAATATTTTCTGTTCTTTCTTTTAAATTTCAGAATGTTAAAGGATGTAGATCTTTAGTTTACATACTTTGTTTTTGTACAGATAGTGTCAAAATTATACATGTAAGTGTACCTTTCACCCAGATCATGTACACTGCACTCAATAGGTGTGAATTACCCATCCCTTCTGCCCCCCTCCGTCCAGCTTGATTTTCATTGATACATTCTTCCATATGAAATCATTTTGTTCCAATTTGATATTGAGTACATGTGCTTGTGCAAAGGACCTATTCACAAAATACTGAGACATGCAACAACATGAGTTAATCTCAAGAATATTATGATGAGTAAAAAGGCTAGACACAAAAAGTTTATAATGCATGAGTCTGTGTATATAAAATTAAAGAATCAGAAAACTGATCTACGTTGATAGTTATCAGATCAGCAGTTGCTGGGGTAGGAGAATAGATTAACAGAAAGAAGGAATCAATAAATTATCTGGAGTGGTGGACATGTTCTAATTTTAGTTGGGCACTACAGCTCATTCCTATAATCCCAGGTACCTGGGAGGCAGAGGTGGGAGGATCCATTGAGGCCTAGAGTTGGAGACCAGCCTGAACAGCATATGCAGGCCCCATCTCTAGGAAAATAAGAAAAATTAGTTAAGCATAGTTGTGGACACCTATAATTCCAGCTACTTGAGAGAATGAAGCAGGAGTTGAAGGCTGCAGGGAGCTATGATCATACCACTACACCACAGCGTGGGTATTAGCACACGACACCATCTCAAAAAAGAAAATAAATAAAGGAGAAAAGAAAACAGTTCCAATCTTAACATACATTTGTTAAAACTGATTAATACATTTAAGATAAACAAATCATGTGTAAGGTATATAAATTATGTGTATATTGTGTATAAGGAATAATTATTGTTATTAGATTCAATAACTTATTAAAATAAACAAAAAAATGGATAGAAAATATTTCATTAAAAACCCCTGAGGAGCAGCACGTATGGCTCAAGGAGTAGGGCACTGGCCCCATATACTGGAGGTTGTGAGTTCAAACCCAGCCCCAGCCAATAACTGTAAAAAAAAAATAAAAAATAAAAAAAAACCCTCAGATTGTTGAGAAACAGAAAGATTAAGTAAAAAGGTAATCAATTTTTTTAATAGTTCCAGTTCTCTGGTATCAAGTGAATTGTAAATTACAAGCTATTTATGAGGTGATGAAATGTTTATTGCTTAGCAAGTCTTAAGATGAGACTACAAAGAGATGTATTTTTCCTTAGGTTTTAATAGCGTAAATATAACTGTCAACAAAATGTGTGACTATGGTAAAGTAGATTTTTCCACATGCTAGAGGTGAAGTGGGAAAAGGAAGATGGGGGTCACTAAGAGGAAGTGATCATAAAGTACTTACTGAACTAGAAAAGGAGTCAAGAAAAAAATCTACACGAAAGAAGTGCAAAAGGTAAAAATGCTTGGCCTTCATCATGAATTTCAGCTAATAAGGAAGATAACATATACAACGAACTGTGAATAGACCAATTTCAATTAGGGGTGACATTTGTGAAAAGAAATTATTGAACAAATCATTTAAAAAATAAAGTAGAGTTAAACTTAAGGGATTCAAATATCAAAACCTTGAGTTTGATTATTTGGAAAGTGAAAAATCATTGAAAATTTTAACTGAAATGAATGTTGTAAAGCATTGGTGTTAGGAAGTCTAATTAATTCACTCTGCAAATGTCAAATTTTTCTGTGGTAGGCACCTCCCTCTTGGTTTAGAAGTGTAAATGGTAGAGAATTTTGACTTGACTAAATAATACCTAGCATCATAGAATTGATTTATATTCTTTAGCCAAAGATGCACGGCCATTCCATTAGTCCCTCTTATTGATTTGCTATTCTGTGATGGTTACTTGTCTGTTTCAAGTTTACTAGATTAAGGGGCACTTAGATCGCTGGTAAAGCATTATTTCTGGATATGTCTGTGAAGGTGATTCCATATGAGTTGGTATTTAAAACATTAGACTGAGTAAGGAAGATCTAACCCACCTAATGTGGACAGAAGCCATTTAGTCAGCTGAGGGCCCAGTACAACAAAAAAGCAGAGGAGAGACAAATTCACCCTCTCTCTCTTTTTTCCTCATGCAGGGACACCGTTCTCCCGCCCTTGGATGTCAGAACTCCAGGTTCTCTGGCCTTTGAAGGCCGAAATTTTCATCAGCATCCCAGTGACCCCAGTTCGTAGGCATTTGTCCTTGGATTGAGAGTTACACAATTGGTTTACCTGATTCTCAGGCTTTGGACTAAAAGCCAGAGGGTCCAGCTTCTCTAGCTGTCAGATAGTTGATCATGGGAATTCTCAGCATCCATACCTTCGTGAGCCAATTCCCCAATAAATCTCCCTTCTCTCTCTCTTCTCTCTCTCCCACAAACACACATCAATCTCCTATTTGTTCTGTTCTCTAAAAAGCCTTGACTAGTATTTACTATTATCTAATCTGTATTTACCACTTTATGGAGAGGGTCTGGATTGAAAATAGATTCCATTATTTATCCATGAAGAGGAATTTGCCATATCTCTTTTTTAACAATTTTCAATCATGTTATTCCCAATTTTTTAATGACCTGGGGAAACCGCTGCCCTTGAGTCAATCTATATTTGTACCTCTAGCCACATTGACAATGGAGGAGCATATTATAACATGAGGGGCAATGGGTGCTGTGAGATGAATTCACCCACTGCCTTTAGCCACTGTACTCTGCTGCTTCCTCATTGTTTAGGGAGGTTAGAGGGAAGCAGTACTGAAATGAACCTTGGAAAGTAAGAGTTCAATTTTTAATCTATGCAAGGTAAAATATACACATAAGGATTTACATATTCTTTATATAGTACACTGTGTCCCAATGTAAAAGTTAAAACTGGTTTAGGAGGCAAGACGGCAGGGGTGACAGTGTAGACTTTTTTAAAAACTATTTCTAAAGAGTATTAAAAATAGTATGACTCAATGGGGTGTTAATCGCACTACAAAAAAATCAAATATTTGTACTATGTAGTTTGATAAATCCTCTCCATGAACACTGGCAGATTTTGTGGTGTAAAATAAGATATTTAGAGCTTTCTTATTTGGTAACTAATTAATGAGAAATAATATGAGGATAGATAAAAGAGAAGACATGGAAATACAAGGTCTGGCAATTAAGTCTGTGAGCTTGCCACCACATTGGTATGTTGACAACACTGTACAAACAACTCAGTAATGTTTCCCAACTTTGGTACATCAGTGTCTCATGGTTCGTTCATGCCGACATGTGGCAGCGTCTTGCTGAGTGTTCGTTATTGTTGTTACATGTTTTTGTGTGCAGTGTCAAGAATGTTGGAGCTTGAATTAGAGCAGTGAACAAACATTTGTGAATTTCTTGTTAAATCTGGCAAGAGGAGAAGTGAAATCAGGAACACGTTGTTCCAAGTTTATGGAGGTAATACTGTGAAGAAAACAGAAGTGTGCAAATGAATTAAGTGTTTTTCTGAGGGGATAGAAAGTGTCACCGATGAAGAGAAGTCAAAGTGGCCAGTAACAAGCAGAAAATATTGCAAAAATTCATTGAGTTATGCATCAAACTCATCATCTGATTGTGAGAAGCATAGTAGACCAAGTAAATGTCAATAGAGGAACAGGAACATCCTCACTGCAAATCTTGGTATGAAAAAGGTACGTTTCTTGCATCACAACAAAGCATCAGCTCACACTGGCTATGAGGGAGCTTTTAGCCAATATATGAATAACTGTATGGGACACCTCCCTACTCACATGATCTGACTCCCAATGACTTTTTTCTTTACCTGAAGATAAAGGATATATTGAAAGGAAGACATTTTGATGAAATTCAGGAAATAAAGGGTAATATGATGACAGGTGTGGCCATTCCAGAAAAACAGTTCCAAAATTGCTTTGAAGGGTAGACTAGGTGCTGGTGTTGGTGCCTGCCTTCCCAAGGGGAGTATCTCAAAGGTAACTGTAGTGATATTCAGCGATGAGGTATGTAGCACTTTTCTATAATGAGTTCATGAACTTAATTGTCAGACCTGATGGGAACTTTCTCTAAAGGAGTAGCAGTGAACTGAAAGAAAATGGGAAATTTGTTTTCTCTGATTCTGATATTTTCTTGCTCATGTTCTAAGGCATGAAAGCCCATAGTATTAAGTTGTAAGATAAAAGTTCCATGTTACATTTTAAAAACCACTTACTTCATTCCACTTCACATTATCCTAATTTAAAATTTCATCTTATAGTTAAATAAATTAGAATTTACTTAAAAGCTAATCTGAACCATGAATCTAATGGTAAGATTTTATAAAAATTTTTCCTAGTGTTTGAAAATGGCTCTGAAAGATACATAGTATCATCTTCATTGTCCAGTTGAGAAAAATAAGTTTAGAGATGTTGAGCCTTTTAGTCAAAGTCATAGAGTGCTAGAATAAGGCATCATGCTGGAAAGTGATCCTAGATTTTCAAAATTCTAATTCATGTTCCCTCCGTCTGGTATAGACCATGTGAGAGTGGGTTTTGTCCTCTTCATTTGTCTCCAAAGCACTTGGCACAATGCTTTCTGTACAGCAGGTGGTCAATGAACATTTATGCGACATGAACTTGGAAAGGCATTGTAGTTATGGAACCAAGACTTAGGGGTTCTCATTATGGCTGCATCACCAGTTAACTGTAAGAATATATCATCATATCACTAACTGTTTGAATTGCCTCCATTATAAAATGAGAATTAAAAAGTTATAAGAATTAAGAGACAGCGTGAAGTGAGAGCTACTGTCTGTATTCACTCCTCAGGCCTCCTCCATGGTGGCCAGCCCCAACACAGCATAAAAACTTCCTGGCACAATGGTTCAACATTCTAAATTTCTTATGCGGGGTATAAATTTTTATCCACTCATTTTATATCTGTTCATAGAATGGCAGCTGCAGAGAATGTTTTATAATAGTGGTAGGAAAAACTATAGGGCTCAGATCTAATCTGTTCTATAGGCTGCAGCCTAACACAATTTTGTTCACTAGCCTGTACTTTGGCACAGTTTAAAAGAATCTTCTGTTGTTCTTTAAAAAAAAAATGGCTAATACCGCCTAGCTAAATCCCAGTAGTATTTCCTTAGGCTTGTCAAAAATATTAATTTGTACTGAGAATTTTATGGGATAAGAGAAACGTGTTTTCTCTCCCTTTTAATTCTATAAAAACAGCAACTGTCTTGCTTGAGTGGCATCTTGTATGATGCATGGGGATGCTGAGGCTCCTATAATTGTAGCTTATGGAGCAGGTCTGGTTGACCATCCCCTGTGACTAGAATGAAAGACAGGAGATAGAAAGGCAAAGTGATGTACATGAAATTTGGACTTCAAAAATTCCTTGCCAAAATGCCCTCCAAAGGCAGCTTCCCTATTAAGGTAAGCTAGGAACATACTAAGAGAGAAATTTAGCCTTTTGTTGAGTGAAGTTGAAGGAAAGCATCCAGCTTCCTAAAGCAATATTACATGTTGACTTTAAAATTGTCTTCAGGAAAAATGGCTAGAGGATTAAGTGTTTCCTACCCGTGTCCCCTTACATTCTTGATTGTGAGAGGACATGTAACTAAAAGAATCTTATCTGGTAGTATTAATATTTAAGACTTGACACTCTGTTGGTGATTTACTATGCATGTACTAGAAACCTAATATTTAAGTTATAAGACTTTCTAAATTTGAAAAATAAGGTCCATAATAATAGAAACAGAGAATTATTTTGCATTTTCTCTGTAATGACAAGTCCACATTGAAGTTCTCCCATCTCTCCTGTCTTCCACTTTTATATGACATTTATCAAACATTCCAGGCAATAAATTATTTTCATTTTTGTTCAGGAACTATGTTTATTTGATTGTCCTAGAGGCTATTTTCTTTGGCCACTGATTTGATCCCCTTTTGAAGACATTGGTTTTATTTTTTAATTTCTAAAACTACTGTAAGCTTCAGGTACTGATGATCATATACAGTCTTTTCTGTTGTGGCTGCCAAGATACTTAAACAAATACTAAATAAAATATCAGCCACATTCATTGTGATCTATTTTGGCTTTCCTAGGGAGGGTTCAACAATCCAATGTGATTATGGGTATGTCACATAAATGAACGAAATGGTCACTGGTAATGTAGTAAGTAGCTATGAGTCTAAAGAGAATGTGTGACCTATCCAAGCATCTGAAAACTTTTTATGTAAATCACTCTGCCTTCCAAACAAAATGGATAAGGCTCGAGATGCTTGAGGCCGAGAATGGAATAACTGTTTCTCTCGGAAGTTATGGTGACATGAGGACTCACAATCGTAATCTCGGTCAGCACTGGACATGGCTTCCCTTAGAACTCTACTAGGGGAAAGGAACAAACCTCAGATCTCATTAAAGGAGGTGTGGAGAATTCAAATGGAGCAATATATGGCTAAGTATCATATTAAAATTGGTTTGTTGACCCTGTAGTGACCTCAATACAAGTTAGTGCTATTTTTTTTTAAAGAATATTACAAGAGTAAACATTCTGGTTGCTTTTGTGTATTTTAAGTCAAAATTATAAGTGTGCCCTTTCCCAGAAAGTGTGTAACGTACCCAGCAGGTGTGAAATTCCCCATCCTCTTCTCCTCTCTCCTACCTACTTGAATTCTGATGAGTTTTGCTTCCATATGTGCAAATAAGTGATTATCAACTAGTTCCAATTTATTAATAGTATTGAGTACACGCAGTGTTGTTTTTCCATTCTTGTGACACTTCATTTAAGAAAATTGTCTCCAAATCCATCCAGGTTGTTACAAAAGATACTAAGTCACCAATTTTTTATGACTGAGTAGTAGTCGATGATATATAGATACTGCTTTTTATTAATCCTGTATGTACTAATGAGCTCTTGAGTGTTTCACAGTCTTTTTTTTTTTGAGACGTCTCACTTTATCGCCCCTCACAGCTCACAGCAACCTCCAAATTCTGGGCCCAAGTGATTGTCTTGCCTCAGCCTCCCAAGTAGCTGGGACCACCAGTACCCACCACATTGCCTGGCTATTTTTTGTTGCAGTTTGGCCTGGACTGGATTTGAACCCGCCACTCTTGGTATATGGGGCCAGCGCCCTACTCACTGAGCCACAGGCGCCACCCTCCACATCTTTTTGATTGTAAATTGTGCTACTATAAACATTCACATGCAAGGGGCTTTTTGATAAAATGTCTTTTTTTCCCCTTGTGTACGTACCGAGTAGTGGGATTACTGGATCAAATGGGTGGGTGTACTTTTAGTTCTTCGACGTATCTCCACACTACTTTCCCTGAAGTAGTGCCTTAGCTTGAAATCCCACCCACAGTGTACTCATGTTCCTTTCTCCCCACATCCATGCCAGCGCTTGTTGTTTGGGGACCTTTTCATAAAGGCCATTCTCACTGGAGTCAGATGACACCTCATTGTGCTTTTGATTTGCATTTCCCTCATGATTGGAGATGCGGAGCATCTTTTCATGTGTCTGTAGGCCATTAAACTATCTTCATTTGGAAAGCTTCTGTTCATGTCTCCCTCCCTCCCCCAAATCTATCAACCATTTAATTAAGCTCTTTTTAAGAAGTTTAAGACACCAATGTGTGAGGGTAAACTCCATTTGTCAGGGCAAACACTGATCGCAGGCAGCCTTGGCGCTGAGGAATAGCCGTGATCTTTGGTAAAATTTGCGAGTCCACAGCTTTTTGGTCAATCTTGCGCTGTTCTGTTATCTCGTATATCTTTTTTTTCTGTGGTGAAGATCTCACCTTCCTGCTGTCTGGGCTTCTGCAGCTGCTTCTTGTTGAAAAAAGATGCTTCTGGATTTCAACATTACTGATGTCGATTTTTGTGGTGGCAGCAATGGCAATGACAGATTTCTGGTTTTTCCTTCACGAAGGAGCTCAAGTGATGGACAGAGGTCCAGTCACAACTACAAAGCCACTGCCCAGTGCCTTTAGGAGAACCACCCTCTTGCCTCTGGCAAGAGGCATCTTGCTCTGGCTTAGGCTGGACTTCAACCTGTGAGCTCAGGCAATCCTCCTGCCTCGGCCTCCCAGAGTGCTAGGATTACAGGTGTGAGCCACTTCACCCAGCAAAAATTGATTTAATGTGCCAGCCTCTGTGGTGCCCAGTGAGGATAATGAGAATGGTCCCGGGTGTGATGTTGGCTCGCACTTTTCTCACGTGCTGACTGAAAGTTTTTTTGCTATGGCTCAACAGCTTTCGAGGCACATCTTCAATGGGATAGTATCTAGGCCACCTCTGTAATAATGCTTGTGTGTGTAATGCCTAAAAGATATTGTGAATTTAAATAGTAAGTAAATAAACACAAAGTTTCCCTATTTAAAAAAAAAAGAATGAATCCTTTCTCCAAAATGTGAAGCATAAAATTACCATAGGTCCCGCAATTTCACTCCTACAGGAGAAGTAGAAAATCAGATATGAAGAAGAGTAGTGCTATGTATTATAGTACTACTCTATAGTACTCTAGTAGTGCTAGAGTTCAAAACTACTAGATTCTCAAGAACCATCCCACAGGTTATAATGAATATAGTCTAGGGGTATGGTAAAAGAAAAGTGCTTCTTAAACTTCCAAACTGACTCTAATGTAAAAATAAGAGTTAAAAATCATGAACCTACAACTAAGTTTCTGCTTGAGCCTCTACTGGAATTGCTTCTTCTCTAATTACCATTCTTTTATTCAAATAACCTCGAGCATTAGCAATGAACAAAAGAAATTAAGAAAACAATTTCACTTTTAGTAGCATTCAAAATAATAAAATACCTAGGGATCAACAAAACTTGCAAGATGAAGTATTTGTACATTGAAAAATATAGAACATTGTTGAAAGTAATTAAAGAAGACTTAAATAAATACGCATTCCATTGTCATAAATTGGAATAATAAATATTGCTCAGATGGTAATATTACATAAGATAATTTAGAGCCTCAGTACAGTCCTTATCCAAAAAGAAAAACCAATACTTAAATCTATGTGGAATTCAGGGGGCTTCACATAGCCAAAAAATATTTTAAAAGAACAAATTTAGAGGGATAAATCTCTTGATTTAAAAATGTAGCATAGAGCTACAATAATCAAAATAGGATGGGACTAGCATAAAGATAAATGTATAGACCTATGGAATAAAAATTAGACTTAAGAAATAAACTCACTTATGGCAAATTGATTTTTTTTTTTTGGTTTGGTTGACACAGAGATTCACTTTGTCACCTTCCATAGAGTACTGTGATGTCCTAGCTCACAGCAACTCAAATTCTTGAGCTCAAATGATTCTCTTGCCTCAGCCTCCCAATTAGCTAGACAACAGGCGCCCACCACCATGCCCAGCTAATTTTAGAGAAATTGCTCTGGCTTAGGCTGGATTTCAACCTGTGAGCTCAAGCAATCCTCCTACCTCGGCCTCCCAGAGTGCTAGAATTACAGGTGTGAGTCACTTCACCAGCAAAAATTGATTTTCTAATGTGTCAAGACTACTTAAAGGAAATTCTCTTTAACACCTGGTGCTCAGAAAACTAAATGTCCATATGCAAAAGAAGGAAATTGGAAATCTACATTAAAACATATAGAAAGTTTACTCAAGTGGATCAAAGGCCCAAAATATCAGAGTTAAACTCATAAACCTCTTAAGAAAAAAAACATTGGAGTATATCATAATTATCATGGATTTGGAATAGATAATTAAATTAAGACATAATCAGAGAAAGAAAAAACAGAAACATCAGAGTTCTTCAAAATTTATAACTTTTATGTATCAACAGACATTATCAAGAATGTAAGAAAACAACCTAAAGAATGGAAGAAAATATTAGCAAATTGTATGGCTGATGTGTCTAGTATCAAGAATATACAAAGAACATTTATAAATCAATAATAAAAACATAAATAATCCAATTATAAAATAAGAAATAAATTTGAATAGGCATTTTCCCAAAGAAGATATATAGCCAATAAATACATGAAAAGATGCTCAATATAATTACTGATAAACCCCACAGTGTGGTATCACTTCACTCACTAGAGTGTTTTTAAGAAAAATAAACAGAACATTAGAAGCATTGGTAAGAATGTGGAGAATTTCTAAGCCTCATACATTGATCTTGCATGGCCCAGTTTACGTAAAAAGCATTTTTTTCCCTTCTCAAAAATGTTAGGCATTAAATTACCATAGGGTCCAACAATTCCAAATATATATATATATATTCCACTTATATATAATTATATTATATATATATATGTAATATAATTGGAAACTGGTATTCAATTGAAATGAATATTCATAGTAGCACTATTCACAGTCACTTCTTTGGACAACATATTTGTGACCCCTACCCCCAAAATTCATATCCTAAAACCTACCCTCCACCAGACACTGAACTGCCTGGAGACTAGATCTTGATTTATCAAGCCTCCAAGACTGTGAGAAGTAAATTTCTGTTTTTTACATGCTCTCCAGTTTATGGTACTTTATAATAGCAGCATTAATAGACTAAAACAGACCAAAGGTGGGAACATGCTGATGCCCATTAATTGATCAATAAATAGACAAAATATGGCTTATCCAATAACAATGGAATGTTATTTGGTAATAAATGAATGATACATGCTACGACATGGATGAACCTCAACAATATTGAGCTAAATGACAGAGGTTAGACAAAAAGGAAAGCAGATTGCATGATTCCATTTATATGAAATATTCAGAACAAGTAAAACTATAGAGATAGCAGATGCATCACCAGGGGATTAGAAAATGATGCTTATTAAGCGTTATTGCTTAATGAAACAGGGATTTTTGCAGGGCAGGAGAAGAATAAAAATGATTTGTAAATTTATAGAAGTGGCTGTCACATAACATTGTGAATGTGCTAAATACCTCTGAATTACATATTTCAAAGTGGTTAATGTTATGTTATGTTCATTTTACCTCAATTAAAAATTAAAAAATAACAGAGATAATAGAGTGCGATCAATTTCTTTGATTCTTGTTCAAGTTCTCTGTTGATTTTCTGTTTACAATTTCACTGAGCTCAACTCTAATTCTTATGATTTATTTCTTTCTTATATTGTATTTCATTTTCTCATTTTTTCTTGTTTCTTCTGATGGAAGTTTAGATGATCAATATTTAATCTCTTCTAATATATGCATCCAGTACTATAAATTTCTTTCTACACACTAAATTTGCCATGTCTCACAAACTTTAATAAGGTAGATTTTCATTATTTTCATTTTAATTTAGTCAAAACTATTTTCTCTAATATATCTTCAGATTTCTTTTTTAACTCATGGGTTATATATAAGTGTGTTGTTTAATCTCCATGTATTTTGGGGACTTTCCAGCCATCCTTTTGCTATAAATTTCTCATTTAATTCCATTGTGTTCTGACAGTAAACATTGTATGATTTCTACATTTTTATATGTGAAGATGTGTTTTATGGCTCAGAGCACGTTGTGTCTTGTGAGCTTGAGAATAATCTGTATATTACTGTTGACTGATGAAGTAGTCTATACATGTGTATTATAACCAGTTGATTGCTGGTATTGTTGAGTTGACCTATATCCAATGTGACTTTCTGTCTGCTAGATTTGTCCATTTCTGGTAGAAAGATGTTGAAGTCTCCAACTATGATAGTAGATTTATCGATTTCTCCTTGCAGTTCTATTTTTGGCCCACATAGTTTATGCTGTTATTTGGCACTTATACCATAAGGATTGCTATGTCTTCTTACAGAATTGACCCCTTTACCATTATCTAATACCTTTCTTTATCCTTAATAACACTCCTTGTTTAAAAGTTCACTTAGTCACAAATTAGCAGCACTACCCCTGCTTTCTTTTGATTAGTTTTTGTATGGTGTATTTGTCTTTATCCATGGTATTTTTGATCTCCAGAATTTATTTTTGGTCCTTTATTAAGATTTTTGTATGTCTCTATATTTACAGGGGAAGTCTTATAAACAACATAGTTGCTTCCTGTTTTTTTTGGGGGGGGGGGCTGGGGCTGGGTTTGAACCCACCACCTCCAGCATATGGGGTCGGCACCCTACGCACTGAGCCATAGGCGCTGCCCTGCTTCCTGTTTTTTAATCCATAATAATAATCTCAATCTTTTTAAATTTTTTTTTTGTTTGGGATTCACTGAGGGTACAAAGGATTAGGTTACACTAATTGCATTTGTTAGACAAAGTCTCTCTTACAATTGTGTTCCCCCCCTAAGAGATGTGGCACGCACTGTGACCCCCTCATCCCCCACTCTCCTCCCTCCTCTCCTCTCCCTACTTGCTCAGTCCTCTCCCCCACCCCCCATAGTAGCTCATCTGCTGCCTTTATATTAGAGCACATTGGATTCTTCCCCATTCTTGTGATGCTTTACTAAGAAGAATGTGATGTATTTCTTTTAATTTTTTTTTATTGTTTGGGGTTCATTGAGGGTACACAGAATTAGGTTACACTGTGTTTTAAAGTCCCTCTTATAAAAAATATAAATAAATAAAGTCCCTCTTATAACTGTATCCTGCTCCCAAAGGTATACCATACACCTTAACCTCCCATCTCCCTTCTCCTCCTCTCTCCCCACTCCCTCATTCCCTCACCCCCCACCTTGAATTGATTTGAGTTTTTCTCTTATGTGAGTGTGTATTAGATTGTCTACTGGCTTCATATTAGTATTGAGTACAATGGATTCTTGCTTCTCCATTTCTGTGATACTTCATTAAGAAGACTATGTTCCAACTTAATCCATGTTAATATAAAAGATGTAAAGTCTCCTTTTTCATGGCTGAATAGTAGTCCATGGCTATACATATACCACGGCTTAGTAATCCACTCCTGGTTTGGTGGGCACTTAGGCTCAGTGTCAGTCTTTTAATTGGTTTATTTAGATTGCTGATATTCAGAATGATCATTACTGCAGTTAGATTCACACATACCATATTTGCTACTATTTTCTTTGTGTTGGCTTTGTTCTTTATTCCTCTTCATTTCTATTTTCTACACTCTTTTTCTGCCTTTTATGGTTTTAACTGAGATTTTATATAATTCCATTCCCTCTCTTTCCTCAGCATATCAGTTGTATCTTTTTTTTCACTTTTTTTTTAGCAATTAACCTAGAGTTTGCAGCACACATTGACAACTTATCCAAGTTCATTCAATAACCCATATCATTTCAAAAGTAGTAGGGTTACCCTATAAAAACAAAGTAATCCAAAATCCTTCTTCCCATCTCTAATGCCATTGCTGTCATTTATTTCACTTAAATATAAGTATGCACGAACATATATACATGTTATATACATAAGCATACATAGCCAATATATTGTTGCTATTATTATTATGACCAAATGCCAATCTACTAGATCAATTCAGAAATTTTTTTTAAAGATTTTTATTTTACTTTAACTTATTCCTCCTTCATTTTTTTTATCTTTGTGTAAACGTGATTTTCTAAACTATGTTATTTTTCTTTACTCTAAAAATCTTCTTTTAACACTTCTTGCAAGGCAGATTTACTGGCAATAAATTCCTTCAATTTTGTTAATCTTAGAATGTCTATTTCACCTTCACTTTTGAAGAATAATTTTGTGGGATAGAGAATTCTAGGTTGATACATTATTTTTCTCTAAGAATTTTAAGCATTTCACTCTCCATTCTTATTGCTTGCATAATTTTGGAGAAAAAAAATTAAACGTAATTCTTAATTTGTTTCTTCTGTAATAAATACCCTTTTCCTTCTGGTTTCCATGAGGATTTTTTTTTTCTTTTGAAACAGGGTCTCACTCTCATACCCCAGCATGATTGAAAACAATAATTCCAACATCTTTGCAGAGTTTGCTTCTGATGCTTGCTTTTTCCTTTCAAATTGTCTTTTTTATTTTTTAGTATGTATTGTGCTTATTAAAATAGCTGAACATGATGTACAGGTGAAAGAAATAGCTGTAATAGGCCTACATTAATGTGGTGAGGTGTGTGTAGGGTGAAATCATCTACATTGTACGAGTAGCTCTCACTCTCTTTGCAAGTTTTCTGGACTGTGAAGTTCACAAGTGTTTCTCAGGTTTTTTTCTCCCCCTTTATGTAGAACACGATGGATACAGTGGGCTAGAGTTGGTTATTTCTTTTCTCCTGCATAGAAGATTGCAGCTGGCTAGAGTTGGATATTTTTCTTCTTTTGGGTAGGTTAGATTCTAATTAACTAGTTTATCTGGGGGGTGGGGGGGTCTTGTTCAGAAGAACAGAGTCCTTTGGCGTATTTCAAAATGATTCCTTTTTCCTTCCCCATTCTGGAAGTATGGGTATTTTTTCTGCTATTTACTGTGAGAATCCGCTAAAGCTCCTGGAGGTAAAACTCACAAATGTGTAGGGGCTCCTGTATCACTAGGCCCTGTTGGGCTTTTTATTGCTGAGACTTGTCTGCAGTTCTTCCACCCAGTAGTTGCAGTTCACGTTTTCCTCCCCTGCCCTGGGTCCCCACGGTGGTTTCCACTCATGAGTCTCTGCTGCAGTAAGCCAGGCCTTCCTGTATGTGCCTGTCAGTCTCTCCAGTTTGGGGTCAGCAGTTTCCCAGCATCCTCCCCACTCTTATGGACCCAAGGTTTGATTTTTCACTCTGCTAATTTTCACGTATTAGATAGAGTGATAACTCCCAAGTTCTTCTCCACGGTCTGTCTCAGAAGAAAGAATGCCAGAGAAACAGAGCCTCGAGTAGAAAGTAGAACATAGACAATCCTGAGCCTGTATCTTGAAAGAAGAGTAGTTTTGCTTTGATCTATTTTATACATTGTCCATTGGCTTCTTTTGAATAACTGATTCCAATATGCAGTTAAGAGACAGAGAGAGTAAGAGAAAGAATACAGATGAATGGATGGATGCATAGATAGATGATATATAAGTACAAAGAATAGGCCTGGTTACTGTGGGAAGATGGTACACAATGACCTTCTAATATTTGTGTTCTGAATCAGCCTTCTTTGATTTCTATCTTTCTTCGCTTATGGATCTAGAGTATTTTCTTTGGGTGACAAAGTACAATTTAAGAGTGATCTTTGAGGATGTCCTCTGTAATCCAAAAGACACAGAATCTTCTTTCCGATACTGCTTTTCCTGGCAAATTCAACCATAAAACCCTCTTCTAATTTTCTTTACAAACTCGGTATCTCTATTTAATAAGAACCAACATTCTTAAAAATTAGTAAATTACAGTAACAGTAATAGTCCCACATTAGTTTCATTTAAGGAAGAAACTAATGGTAAAACCAAGAAGCTAATAATAAAACCAAGACTGAGAGAAAATGCACAGGACAAGGAGAAGTCAAGTTTAAGGACAATTGTTTCCAATCAATAAAGCTTTAGATTTTATTGTGAGGTAATATAGATAATCCATTTAGAGACAAGTTTCATTGTTGAACAAAAATTAGTGTTCAAGTACTTGTGAACTTGGACTTTTCATCTCTAAAATTGCATATTCTCGTATTCAGAAACCAAGGGTAAATTTCATACACACACTGTAAAAGGCTATCAACTGACCTCCATGTAAATAAATTTCTGAATTTTCTAGTGGTTTGCCTTACCAATTGGGGAAATTCCCGGAATGAGGAATAAAAATAGATATACAGACACTAGTGTGGTTACTTGATTCATCATCTTGTCAGTAGAGGAAAATTCACATAATTTAATTCCACATCCTCCTGTCTCTGTATTTTCTCTGCTGTCTGTCACAGGAGGGCAATGCAGATGCATATTAATGAGACTAGGCTAGGCAGACACCCAAGGCATTTTTCTCAATCTGAAAAAGTGTCTCGACAACATTTACAAAAGTCTCTGAGGGGACAGTTACATAAGCAATCGTCAACCTTAAAAGGGTTAGGAGACAAAAAAGAGAATTAAGGTGAGCTCTAGAAGGCTGTACTAAAAAGCATGACAAATAGTATTTATCTTTTTTCTTGGGCTAAAGTCATATGATATGAGGTAGACTTTGCAAAAATGACCTTGATTTAGATAGCATTTTCTTCTAATAATCTTGAGTTTTAATAACAGAGAAAAATTGAATGAGGGCATTTACTCAGAAATAGAATAAAACTCTATTTTTGAATCACTTCTATCAAAGGCTTTATGTTGTTAATAGAGACATACTGGAGAATAAATGAGGTACATGAGCATTGATATGTTCGATTTCATAGAAGCAGCTAAAATTCTGATCCCTTCCCTCAAAAAAAGCTACTGCAAAATGCCTAGATACAGAATGTTTTGCATTATGATTTACTAAATTTATTTATTTAAATGTAGAAGATAACATTACATTCTATAAAAACGTTTAAAGCCAAGACATATACAAGAACAAAATAAGATGATTAATAATTATGTCTAAAAGTTATATTAAACTTTCTTAGATTTTTTGATATTACTTAGACGAAAATAAATAGGAATGATTATCAAATTTATAAATACCCTAAAAGTGAAGAGAAAGCTTCAGAATAATGATATTGACATATTAAAGAAAAGGGCTATATATACATGAATACATATATTTGCATATATACTCTGCTTAAAAATATATTTACCCTAAGGATTGAGGTGAGATACTCATAAAGAAAAAGATCTAGGAATTTTGTGTGAGAAAACAATGCTCACCATCTATAATAAACTCTTTATTTATTTTAAGGAAGGTATTACCATAAGGATAATAGATACCATTTTGTCCTAGCAACACGATCTATTTAGTTAAGATTCTGAGCATTTCACTTTAAGAGAGAATTTGACATTCTAGAGAAAGTCATAAATAGATAGAATGATTATGTGTCTGGAATCGACATCATATAAAGAATTGAAGATGTAGCTGATATTCATCTGGAAAGAAAGAAAATCACAGGAAAATGAAGATCTCTATTCAGTATACTCTGATAATGCATTCTAACATAAACAAGGGGTTTCATTCATTCAGTACAAGCCCAGTAGTATCCATCATGGATAATGTGTAAATGGAAAAGAGATTTAATTGGGACCTTCTATATAATAAAGAACATTCTAGAAATTAAAATAACTCCACAATGATATATAGCACCTTGTTATGTAATCAACTCTGTCACAACAAATATATAAGCCTAGGCTTATTGTGGGTGAGGTGTAGAAAGATATCCTTTACTAAATGATGTTAAATAATTTTTTAGATATTATATACCTATGAATAATTGATGATATAGTATTATTATCTTTTCCTAAAAGTTTATCAGCTCTATTTCTAAAAATCAGATACAATACAAAATGTATCATTAAGCAAAGTGTTTCCTTTACTTGCCTTCCTTACTTTCTACCATACGTGATCATTTTCATTACCTTCTCTCATTGATAATAACTTAATCTCGTAAAAGTACCTCATAGATGCATTTAACCTAAGTTGTAAAGAAATAGTTGTTGGCAAAAATGAAGTTAGCTCCCATGAGTTTTGAACGCTTACAGAAAGTGACTCAATTCTTAACTAGGGAGATTGAAGGCATAGCTTGAAATTTAGGCTAAAGCAATCTTTATTTTTACATGTGGAGAGAACTTCTCAAAGATTTATTTAATAACACGTGAGCGGTTGGATCATCCACCTGCCAGTGGAGAAAGCATAAAGTTACTATGCTTCTGGGTTGGGACATTGGACCACATTCGGATTGTCCAAAAGAAGAGTATTCAAAACATCACCAATTCTTTCAACACTGTTAAGCATGTCTAATTTAAATAGAATAAAACAGTTTAGAACGCTTATCACTTTCCTTGGTCATCTTTACCACTTCATTACCCTATGCATGATATTTAGATTTTTAAGTTCCTCAAATACCTCTCATAATCCCTTTCTTTTCTGATTTAGAATCTTATATATAATCTTTTCATTGTGCTCTAATCCATAATATTTTCTTCAAATGCAGTATGGATGCAATTTTTTTTAAATTTCTATCTCTTTTCTTTGCATCTACATTCTTATATCTAACTCCTTTCCTAACATGTCTAGTTAAGATATCTTAAAGACTCCTAAACACAAATCTGCATTAAATCCATTATTTTTGCCTCAGACCAGCTCCTTATTCAGCATTACTTATTATAACGAATCAAGTAATAATTTGTATAATTGTGCAAGCCAGAAATCTAGCATTTATTTCTGATCCCTCCTAGTTTTCAACCTCATAGTCAATCTTCTTAATTAGTTATTAATATTACCTTCTAAATATTTATTGTTGTGTAGATTTTTAGCTAAAATGTAATCTTATGTGTCCAATTTTGCTTTGGTTGCCTGTACTTTGGGGTTATTACTTGAATTCTTGCGCAGATCAATCTCCTAAAATATTTTCCCAAAGGTTTCTTCTAGTAGTTTCATAGTTTCAGGTCATAAATTTAAGTGTTTAATCCATTTTGATTTGACTTTTGTATACAGTGAGCGATAAGGGTCTAGTTTCATTCTTCTGGAAAAGTAAATCCAGTTTTCCTAGCACCTTTTTCTTGAAGAGACCATCCTTGCCCCTTACCCCCACTGTAGTTTTTGGTACCATTGTTGAAATAAGATCACTAAAAATGTGTGGATTCTTTCCCCTAGTTTCTCTATTCTGTGCTCTTGGTTTATATCTCCTTCTTTGGTGCTAATACCATGCTATTTGGATTACTATAGCTCTGTAGTAAAATGTGAAGCCAGGTAATGTGATTTGAACAGTTTTATTCCTTTTGCTCAGAATGGCTTTGGCTTAAATGAATAAAGAAATTGTGGTACATATACAAAATTCTGGATGTTTTGCAGTTCCATATAAATTGTAAGATTATATTTTTCTAGTTCAGTAAAGAATTTCCTTAGTATTTTGATGGGGATTACATTGAATCTGTAGATAGCCTTGGGTAGTATGCACATTTTAACAATGCTCATTCTTCTAATGCATGAGCACAGAATATCTTTCCAGTGTTCTATGTTCTCTGCAATTTCTTTCACCAATGTTTTCAATATGAAGATTTTTGATCTTTGGTTAAGTTTGTTTCTAGATATTTTATTTTATTTGCAGTGATTGCATGAGAAATTTATTTATTTATTTATTTATTTATTTTTATTTTTTATTCTTTTTCATGAATACATTTATGCCATTATGGGATTCTATGTGTTGATTATTTGTACAAATTGGGAGTGCTTACATCCTACTAATCAACATAGCCTTCACCTCATTACCCAATTACAGGGTTAAGACATTTGTGTTCTATACCTGATATATCCAACTTATATTTGCACTATGCTCCATAGGTGTGGTCCCCTCCCTCTAACAACCCAGCCCCCTCCCTTCCTCCTTGTCCCTCCTTCATCTTAGGCTATAGTTGTGTTTCATTTTTCATATGCAAGTGTGAGTGATTAGAAATTGGTTTCACAGTAGTATTGAGTACCTTGGATTCTTTTTTTCCATTCCTGAGATACTTTACTAAGTATGGAGACTTTCCTACTAAGAATGGAGACTTTAACCTCTTTTATGTTTACATGGATGGAACTGGAGAAATTTATTTTAGAGACAACCCACAGAATGAGAGAAAATATTTGGAAACTACCCATCTGGTAAAGTATTAATAAATAGACTATATAAGGAGCTCCAACAACTTAATAGGAAAAAATCAAATAATAGAGTATACATTTTTCAAAAGAAGACATACAAGTGGCCAACGGATATATAAAAAATGCTCAACATCATTAGTTATCATAGAGATACAAATCAAAACTAAAAAGAGGTATCATCCCACTCCAATTAAAATGGCTTTTATCCAAAGCACAGGCAATAACAAATGTGGTGAGGATGTGGAGAAGGGGGAACCCTCATTAACTGTTGATGAGAATGTAAATGAGTGTAACTGCTATGGAAAAATGGTATAGAATTTCCTAAAAACATTAAAAATGGAAACACAATATGACCTAGAAATCCTACTTCTAGGTATATACCTGTTTCTAATAGAAGGGAATTCAGTACATTGAAAAGATATCTGCACTCGCACATTTATTGTAGAACTATTCATAATAGCCAAGATTTAGACTCAACTTAAGTTGCCATCATGGATGAATGGATTAAAAAAATGTGGTAAATACACACAATGGAACATTATATAGCCCTATAAAGAATGAAATCCTGTCATTTGCAACAACATCAACGGAACTGGAGAATATTATCGTATTGAGGGAAATAAGCCAAGCACATAAAGACAAATCGCACATGTTCTCCTATGTGAAAGCCAAATAGTAAAACAATTGATCTCATAAATATATACAGTAGAATGGTGATTAACAGAGGTTAAAAAGAATAGAAGGAAGAGTGGGATAAAGTGGAGATGGTTAATGGGTCCAAAAATACAGTTAGATCATTAGACAGAATGAAAAATATTTGATTGTACAACAAAGCAACTATAATCAACAGTAAGTTAGGATGCTTTAAAATAACTAAAAGAATAGAATTGGAATGTTCCTAACACAAGGAAATTATAAAGTCCTGAGTTTATGGATTCCCCAATTGCCCTGATTTGATTAATTTACAATCCAACGCATATGCCTGTATCAAAATATCACATGTACCCTACAAATATATACAACTATTATGTACCCATAGTAATTATTTGACAAGTACTTGTTAAAGCTTTTTAAAAAAGTAAACTAAAAATAAATATTTTTCAAAACTTGTTTAATTCATGGTAATAATCCCACCCCCATAGTTTTACCTACCTTTGTCTCTGGTTTAGCCCAATCTACTAGTCAGCTAATGGCTTTCCTTTTTTATCTCTGCCTCCCTTTAATGCAATGTCCATAGGCCACAAAGAGTGATCATTTGAAAATGAAGAGCTCATCAAAAGATCAAAGTCTTTAGCATAGCCCCCAAAGCTATGCTGATTCTCATGCTGTCCACATGACCTGCCACTCTCTCTCCCCAGCTCATTTTTTTTTTTTTTTTTTTTTTTTTGCTTATACCCTGGAACTTCTTTCCGCTTCCTCACAAATCAGGGTCTTTGCACTTTCACTTTCCTCCATCTGCTTTGAAATATTCTGCTGAAACCTCCTTTTCATATTGAATTACTATTCTGCTGTCAGCTCTCAATGCACGACTTTTCGCTTAAAATAGACTTCCTTGATGTCTCACATTACATTAAATCTCTTCAAAAAACTTCATAACACATTGTACTTTTCCAGTATAATATTTATAAGACTTTGTAAGTATAATTGTGTGATCACTTGATGTCTGCTTCACAATATAGATTCCACAAGCACAACAATCTTATGTTCTCATGATTCACTTCATATTTACAAGTTTACACAAATTTGCAAGTTTAAAAACATATACCAGGGTGGCACCTGTGGCTCAAGGAGTAGGGTGCCACCCCATATACCAGAGGTGGTGGGTTCAAACCCTACCTCGGCCAAAAAAAAAAAAAAAAAAGAACTTAACTTTAAAAAATATATGCCAATTGAGTAAATGGAAGAAAGAATGCATGAATAATTTAAAATCTAAAATCCTACAAAAGGAAATTATGGACCATTAAAAAAAATTTTGCTTTATTTGTGTTATTGGTATTTAACTATGATATTGGTTATCAGATTGTATTGAGGAGAAATTTTTTTTGAAAGTTTATTTGGAAGAATTTTCGATAAATCAATGATGTGAATGGATATGGACAATTTAAAATATTTCTCTAAATATCTTTAACATTTCCATCAATTTCTGACCAGTTCAAATGACTGTAAGACCAACTTTGTGCTATGAGTTGACAAATATGTTTGAATCTAAAGTGAGTTTTTAAAAATTATGTTTTTCTTCAAAGGTAATTTATTCAAAGGCATTTGTGCATTTTTTTTGTTCTTTGTTTTTGTGCAAAAGAAACACCATTCCTTTTTTAAAAACAAAAACACATACATATATATTCTACTGTACTCTGCATTACAAATATGTATATTCATATGTAAAATGGTTGCACACCTCAACAGTATTTTTTAATTTAATTCTGTCTGCTTAACAGCCCATCATGTCAAGGAGAACGCTGAAGGAAGAGAACAGATTTATTTAATGAAGACTGGGAATTGCAATATTACCTTGTTTCTGATAAAGATAACATGATTTGCTTGCTCTGTGATCCTGCAATATCAACATTAAATAAAGTCAAAGCTCATCAGCATTACAACACTCATAGGGTACCACAAATATTTTAAATTAGGGGAAGAGGAGGAAAAAGTTGTATTGCAGAAATTAAAAGATGAAAAGCAAAAGCAAAGACAATTCTTTCAAGTAGCAATAAGACCTTAGAAATAATGCCTCGGAAACAACTTATAAAGCAACTTACATCCTCAAGCAAAAGGGAGGCTATTCCATGATGTAGAGTTGTAGAAGAATGCATTGTTGAAGTTGAGAATGATTAGAACTTGATAACATGTCAACGTACAAACAACTCCTCTTTTTAAGGGGAACAATAATGTTCAACAGCACAAATTAGCCTTCAAATTAACAGAACAACTTCATGTGATACTTCAAAAGGAAAATATGTATTACTCAATCACTTTGGATGAATCAACTGATACTGCAGACTGAGGTCAGGTTTTATGTTTAATTTGGGTCATAACAGATTTTTCTTTGCAGTTTGGACATTCTGGCGAACATAGGGAATAGATATCTTCAACAGCTTTCAAGAGAAATGTCATGAAGTCTGACTAAATGTGGCAAATTTAGTGAGTGTATGTATAGATAGTGCATCTTCCATAATAGGAGAAAATAAAGGGCTTTTTCCTCAGATAAAGGAAAATATTAATAGATCTAGATGCTCTCATTTCTTCTCATTGCATATATCTTGTATTAGCAAAATCTCTGTGGGAAAGGCACTACTTTAAGTAATACTTTGCAACAAGTTAGAAGTATAATTAACTCTATTCCTACACATACAACAGGGCATTCTCAGTTTGGAAACATGCTAAAGTTGAACCATGAGGCATTCAGCGTGGACTTGCCCTATCATTGTAAAGTTCACGAGGTATCCCAGAAACAGTTGTTAACCAAAATTTTATGTTTGTGAGACCAGATACTTAAATTTTATGAATAATAAAATCAGCAATGTGAATTATTGATAAAATATTTCTACAGGAATGAAGCATTTCTGTGTCAAAATGAAATGACTTGAATACTTCTTTGCAAGATTAAAATAAGTCTAAAAAACTCCAAGCATTTCAAAAAAAGGTACCTCTTTACAAAACACTTCTTCAACCTGAAATTTCAGATGAATATTTTCCCCATTTAGCAAAGGTCACTGATGATCATAATGATATATGCAAATCATTTGAAGAATATACAGCTGTTACAGACTGATTAATTGGAGAATACAATGAAAGTTTCCTGACTTTGAGAATCAGGGCATCACCCTCAAATTAGCATTTCAGCCTCACCTAGTTAATATCACCAAGGAACCGAAAGAACTAGAGATGGCATTGATTGAGCTTTCAGAAGATGACACTTTAAAGTCATTGTCTGATGCTAAGAAATATCCAATTGACCTTGTATGGAAAAAAATGCAGTAAAATACCTGTATCTTTGGCAAAGATATATGCAAAATGTAAGAATCTACTTTCTCCTGCCTAACCCAAATCAAGATGCCCTAAAGGTCACAAATGATTGATACCCCTCTGGAGGATCAGCTGAAACTGCAGCCCTCCATGTTGCAACCAGATATTCAAATGCTTTCCAACAAAAAGTAGACACAGAAAAGGCATTAAAAGTATAGTTAACTTTGAAATTAACAAATATGGTCCACTTCTTGAAATTATTAAGTACATAGTAGTTCATTTTTACTACTATTTTTAGTACTATTATTATTGTGAATTTTTAGTTATGGGAGGCATCTAATTGAAGTTTCTTAAAGGGGACCTTATTTGGTTGCCACTACATGAAGGCAGCATTCCAATATGAAAAGTTTCCCCTGCTGGACATAGTGGCTCAGATCTGTAATTCTAGCACTCTGGAAGGTTGGGAATCAGGAATTGATTTCCCTTTAAGAAACTTTAATTAGATGCCTCCCATAACTAAAAATTGAGCACTTGAGCTCAGGAATTCAAGACCTACTAAAGATAGAAAAATTAACCAGGCATGGTGGAGGGCGGTCCTGTAGACCCAGCTATTGGGAGGCTGAGGCAGGAGGATTACTTATACCCAGGAGTTTGAGGTCACTGAGTTAGGCTGACACGAGGCTGATGCAACAGTGTGGGACAACAGAATGAGACTCTGTCTAAAATCCAAAAAAAAAAAGAAAATAATAATAATAATAAAATAAAAGATTCTCCACCTTGAGATAGGCTAATCCAAAGATAAGTCTCAATAAATTATAAGAGTTGGAATCCTATAAAGCATATTCATTGATCATAAGGGAATTTATTTAGTAATCAAAATAAGAATAAAATTTCAAAAATACACATGTATTTTTCTTAACTAAATATTGCATTTCTAAATAAGTCATTATTCAAGAAGTACATCATAATTCATATTTAAAATTACTTTTAAATAAATGAAAAAGAAAATACAGCATATCAAATGCATAGCATTCTTAAAGCAGTATTATAGGGAAATTTAGAGTTCTGAATGGAAACAAAAAAAGAATGAAGAAAAGCAATGATATCAAAAGTTTGTTCTTTAAAAACATCAACAGTTGACAAATCTTAGCTAGACTTCCAAGAATAAAAGATTATAAATGCTAAAATCAAGAATGAAATAGGGTATATCACCTATTAACCTTTCAGAAATAAACATGATTAGAAGAGACTACAATATACATTTAATCTACATTAATTAGAAAAATTCTAGAAAATCAATAATTACTAGAATTGACTCAACGAGAAATAGAAAATCTTAGTAGAATTTAACCAGTAAAGAAATTGAATTAGTAAAAATATCTCAAAATGAAAAGCTTAGTCTCAGCTGGCTTTACTGTCAAAATTCATGAATTATTTATAGAAGAAATAATACCCATGCTCCAGATTTTATGAAAGGAGAATATAATACCCAACTCATTTTATGAGGCCACCAATACTCTGATAACAAAACTTTATCACAAGAAAAGACAACTATAACCAATATTCCTCAAGATCATAGATATGAAGTCCCTAATAAAATATTAGCAAACCAATTCCAACAACATATCAAAACATCACAACCAGTTTGGATTTAAAGGACAAATGCCATATGATCATCTCAATAGATAAAGAAAAACCATTTGACAAATCAAATGTTTCATGATAATAAAAGCTGTAATCAAAAGTCTTTCACAAACTAAGAATGGAAAGAAATCTAACCCAATAAAAGAATATATTTTTAAAAATCTACCAGTAAACATTATTTTAGTGCCAAAAGTTGAATGCAGTCTTAAAATTCAAAAATTAAGGCTCAGTGCCTGTGGCTCAAGTGGCTCAGGTGCCAGCCATGTACACCTGAGCTGGCGGGTTCGAATCCAGCCTGGCCAGCCAAACAATGACAGCTGCAACCAAAAAATGGCTGGGTGTTGTGGCAGGCGCCTGTATTCCCAGCTACTTGGGAGGTGGAGACAGGAGACTCAGTTGAGCCCAGGAATTGGAGGTTGCTGTGAGCTGTGACACCACAGCACTCTATCCAGGGTGACAGCTTGGAGTCTCTGTCTCAAAAAAAAAAAAAAAATTCAAAATTTAAGAGACAAATAACTGAAAATATATGCAAAATATGCAAAATATTTCTATCAATACACTCACCGAAGGACATGTATGTATTTGTGTGTGAATGACTGATAAGCACATGAAAAAAGGCTTAACATTGATCATCAGAGAAATGTGAATTAAAACCACATGAAATTCCTCTTCACACCCATTAGAATCACTATTGTCTAAAATGCTAATAATGAATGTTGAAATGGACTAGGCTTGAAAATATATTCTAAGTGAAGAAAAGACAGAAAACACCACTCATTTATTTATATAAAATATCCAAAAAAGATAAATGTATATGAATATTAAGTAGATTTAAGGTTGCCTGGGATTTGGGGCCAGAGCAGAGGCTGATTACTTGAAAAATATTTTGAGACAGAAATGTTCCAAAATTTAATCTTGGTGGCATTTGTCTAACTCTGTAAAATTTACTAAATGTCATTGAATTGGATATGAAAATGAATGAATACTACTATATGTAAATTAAGCATTAGTAAAGCTCTTAAAGAAAATAGACATTTTTTTAAAAGCTCACTATTAGAGTAAGAGCTCAGAAGGCTATCTTTATATTTTAACACTCAAAAACCATTTATTCATATGTATCAGTGTAAGTATATTCAGTCATATAAAATCCATGAACAATTTTAGAATCCCACATTACTCATGTAACGAATATTTTTAAAGAGTATTTACAGATATTTTGTAGCAGTGTAGCCATTTCATTTTGTGTCTCTCTTCCTAACATTTAAAAGTACATCACAGGCTCGGCGCCTGTGACTCAATGGGCTAAGGCACCAGCCACGTACACCTGAGCTGGTGGGTTTGAATCCAGCCCGGGCCCACCAAACGACAATGACGGCTGCAACCAAAAAATGTCCGGGCATTGTGGCGGGTGCCTGTAGTCCCAGCTACTTGGGAGGCAGAGGCAGGAGACTCGCTTTTGAGCCCAGGAATTGGAGGTTGCTGTGAGCTGTGATGGTACAGCACTCTATCCAGGGTGACAGCTTGAGGCTCTGTCTCAAAAAAATAAAATAAAAATAAAAGTACATCACATACGTTAACTCTTCTTTTGCTTAAGATATTTTAGAATAGGTAGTGTTGTAATACTGGCAGAATACTTTAAAAATAGCCAGAATTCAGGGTTCTTAACGATTGTTTTAAAAGTGATGGAATAAAATGTAAAATGAGCCAGCAACATGATTCCTTTATCATAATGAGGAACACACAGAGAAGAGAAGATGTCTTCATACAGCTTTCTGTAGTACTGGGCGAAACTGGACTCAGGTTTGGTTTGCCACGTTCTCTCTCTAGTATTGTTTTGTTTTGCTTTTCCTATTTAGATAAACTATCTGTTGAGTTAACAGCACATTTCAGGTATGTTGTGAAAAGGCTTGACAGAAACTGGTGCACTGAATCCCCGGTTCCCTTCCTATTCTAAAGATAGACAACTACTCCCACCTCCTGATTTTACGTCCAACCAGGACTTGATAAATAATTGGCAGCATCCATTACAAAGTGAAAATGCTGGGCCCCTTGTTCAAATGTTGCTGACACTTTCAAGACAGTAGAGCAGAGCATTAAGCCAAGTTGAGCCAGTCTGAGTGTGGGGCCCTGTGTTACTGCACAGATCACACCTCCACGGAGCCTCCCCTGGTCTCAAACGTAGTTCAACTCCATGCTTGGTAGGAGATGCATCTTTAAGTATTTAAATGATAAGGATTGGCACTTATTATTGTGCAATCTGGCTGCTTAAAGAACACTGTCAGATGAGCATAAGCAGTCTGGTTGGATATGAGTCAGCAATGTTTACCTAATTACTGCCAGGGAAAAAGCTGCCTCTCAAATAAATAGGAAATAAATAAGTCTTTGTCACAACAGTGACAGATAAATAACTGAGAACACGATTTGATGTGAGGCAAATGACTAAGAGAATGCACAAGGTATTTTCTGCTGAAAAGAAACTTGTACTCAATACCTTAGATTTTTAAGAGTCTAGGACCCACTATAGTCTGTTAAGCCATTCCTATGCCTTCCTATTTATAATTCAGTATTTCAGTTTACTCTCATACTTTAGAAAAGTTTTAATTGATGGCATTTCTTATTTTCAAATATATCAGCCATTCAAACAGAATGAGACTATGATCAGAATTCAAAAACCATAGACAGGAACTGGCTTCTGTTAAAATAATTCACTAGCCGCCAGCTAGGGAAAGTCAGAAGATATACTTCCTAGCAGGTCTGGGATAAGATCTCAAGTTCACAGTTGAGAGATTCCTGTTACCTCTCCTGCTATTTAGCCAGAACCTGTTTCACTTGTTTCAGTCTGACCGAGCATCTTCTGTGTTTGCTTTTTGTAACTCATTGCAGTATTTTTTGCTTCTTTCTCTGTGTGGATCTTTGATAATGTCTGAATATTTCCTGGGTGTTAAATTCTGAGATTTTTCTGATGCCTAGGAATCCTGGTCAGAGCAACAGATTTAGGTTTCCAGAGTTATCTTGAATGGTTGGGCTGGCAAAGTTACCATGTGAATGAAAACTTTGTACTTGCCTGTTCAGATCGAATGGATGATGTTTAGGACATCAGCTCTCAACTGATTTTTTGTGCAAATCTATTTTCTTTCCTGGAACATTTTTTCTTTTTTAGGAATAGACTTTAAGAGATACTTCTACCTTCTATTTCTTGCCCCTGGACTTGATTAGTTCTCTGTGAAAGACTTCTAGAAACATGAACTGTTGGCATTTTCTTTTTCTTTTTATCTATTACTTTTTAAAATGAAATCATAACTGTATACATTAATGTATTTATGGGGTATAATGTGCTGATTTTCTACGTAATTTGGAATGCTTACATCAAGGTTAATATAGCCTTCACATCATTTACTTATGTATTGTTTTAAGACATTTATACTCTACTCTTAATAGATTTGACATGTACCCTTGCAATGTGTACCATAGATGAGGCCCCACCGATTATCGTCCTTCCATCCAAACTGCCCCCTTCACACTCTTTCCCCTTCTCGTCTCTCCTTCATTCTGGGCTATAGTTGTGTTTTATCTTTCATATGAAAGTCTGGGTAATTTTATATTGGATTCACAATAGTGTTGAGCACATTGAGGACACTTTTTCTTCCATTCTTGAGATACTTTACTAAGAAGAATATGTTCCAGGTTCATCCATGTAAACACAAAAGAGGTAAAGTCCCCATCTTTTTTAAGGCTGTATAAAATTCCATGGTGTACATATAACACAATTTGTTGGTCCATTCATGGGTTGAGGGCACTTGGGCTGCCTCCATGACTTGGCAGTTATGAATTGGGCTGCAATAAAAATTCTGGTGCAAATATATTTGATGTAAAGTGATTTTTGGTCTTCTGGATATATACCTAGTAGTAGTTGTTTTTTTTTAATTTCAAATTAATATCAAGATACAGACAATCAGGCTGCATTGTTTCTTTTTTGTTTGTTTTGTTTTGTTTTTTATTAAATCATAACTGTGTACATTAGTGCAATCAGGGGGTACATTATGCTGGTTTCATATACAATCAGAAATGTTTTCATCTAACTGTTTAACATACCCTTCATGGCATTTTCCTAGCTATTGTATGAAGACATTTGTATTCTGCATTTAGCAAGCTTTGCACCAGAATGTTGCACCTTCTAAGATGCACCATAAGTGTGGCCCCACCAATTAATGTCCCTCCACGCCAACTTCCTCCCTTCCCTCCCTTCCCATATTCTTCTGCTATAGTTGGGTTATAGCCTTCATATGAGACCTTTACATTAGCTTCATAGTAGGGTTGAGTACATTGGATACTTTCTGTTCCATTCTTGAGATACTTTGCTAAGAAGAATATGTTCCAGCTCCATCCATATAAACATGAAAGAGGTAAAGTCTCCATGTTTCTTTAAGGCTGCATAATATTCCATGGTATACATGTACAACAACTTATTAATCCATTTGTGGGTCGATGGGCACTTGGGCTTCTTCCATGACTTAGCAATTATGAATTGGGCTGCAATGAACATTCTGGTACAGATGTCTTTGTTATAATGTGATTTTTGGTCTTCTGGGTTATATACCTAGTAAAAGAATTATGGGATCGAATGGCAGGTCTATTTTTAGATCTCTAAGTATTCACCAAACATCCTTCCAAAAGGAACATATTAGTGTGCATTCCCACCAGCAGTGTAGAAGTGTTCCCTTTTCTCCATATCCATGCCAACATCTCTGGTTTTGGGATTTTGTCATGTTGGCTAATCTTACTGGAGTTAGGTGGTATCTCAAAGTAGTTTTGATTTGCATTTCTCTGATGATTAAGGATGGTGAGAATTTTTTCATATGTCTGAAGGCCTTGTGCCTATCTTCTTCAGAGAAGTTTCTCTTCAAGTCCTTTGCCCACCCTGCAATGGGATCACTTGTTCTTTTCTTGCTAATACGTTTGAGTTCTCTGTGGATTCTGGTTATCAAACCTTTGTCAGAGGCATGACTTGCAAATATTTTCTCCCATTCTGAGGGCTGTCTGCTTCCTATACTTATGTTGTTCTTGGCTGTACAGAAGCTTTTTAGTTTGATCAGGTCCCAGTAGTGTATTTTTGATACTGCTTCAATTGCCTGGGGAGTCCTTTTCATAAAATATTCACCCAAGCCAACTCCTTCAAGAGTTTCCTCTGCACTTTCTTCTAATATTTTGATAGTTTCACGTCTTAAGCTTAAATCTTTAATCCAGTGAGAGTCTACCTTAGTTAATGGTGAGAGGTGTGGGTCCAGTTTTAGTCTTCTACAAGTTGCCAGCCAGTTCATCCAGCACCATTTGTTAAATAGGGAGTCTTTTCCCCACGGAATGTTTTTAATTGGCTTGTCAATGATCAAGTAATGGTAAGTAGCTGGATTCATCTCTTGATTCTCTATTCTGTTTCAAACATCTACCTCTCTGTTTTTGTGCTGGTACCATGCTGTTTTGATCATTATCAATTTATAGTAGAGTCTCAGGTCTGGTAGCGTGATTCCTTCTGCTTTGTTTTTATTTCTGAATAATGTCTTGGCTATTCGAGGTTTTTTCAGATTCCATATAAAATGAAGTATTTTTTTTTGAGTTCTTTAAAATATGCCAATGGAGCTTTGATAGGAATTGTATTAAAATTATATATTGCTTTGAGAAGTATAGACATTTTAACAATGTTGATTCTTCCCAGCCATGAGCATGGTAGATTTTTCCATTTGTTAACATTTTCAGCTATTTCTTTTCTTAGAGTTTCGTAGTTCTCTTTATAGAGATCTTTCACATCCTTTATTAGGTAAACTCCCAAATATTTCATCTTCTTTGGCACTACTGTGAAAGTAATAGAGTCCTTGACTGTTTGGTTTTTTTGGGTTTTTTTTTTTTGGTTTGGCTATTGTTGGCATATATAAAGGCTACAGGTATATGGGTATTGATTCTGTAGCCTGAGACATTGCTATATTCCTTGATCACCTCTAAAAGTTTTGTAGTAGAACCCCTGGTATTTTCCAGATATACAATCATATCATCTGCAAAGAGTGAAAGTTTGATCTCTTCTGAACCTATGTGGATACCCTTGATTGCCTTTTCTTCCCTGATTGCAATGGTTAAAACTTCCATTACAATTTTGAAGAGCAGTGGAGACAATGGGCAACCTTGCCTGGTTCCTGATCTAAGTGGAAATGGTTTCAATTTAACTCCATTCAATATGATATTGGCTGTGGGTTTGCTATAGATGGCCTCTGGACATTGAGAAATGACCCTTCTATACCAATTTTTTTAAGTATTCTGATCATGAAGGGATGCTGGATATTGTCAAAAGATTTTTCTGCATCAATTGAGAGAATTATATGGCCTTTATTTTTTAATTTGTTTATGTGCTGAATTACATTTATAGATTTACGTATATTGAACCAGCCTTG
>CAUYON010044371.1:0-111256 GCA_963573935.1 Arctocebus calabarensis
TTTTATTAAATCATAATTGTGTACATTGGTGCAATCATAGGGCAGAATGTGCTTCATATACAATCAGAAATATTTTGATTGTATTGTTAGAGATAGCCTTCATGGCATTTTCTTCATCACTATATGAAGACATTGATACTCTACATTTAATAAGTTTCACCAGTACCCTGCTAAGATGCACCATAGGTGTGATCCCACCAATTGCCCTCACTCCACCCATCCGCCCCCCTCCCCTCCCCTCCCTTTCCCTTTTCTTGTGCTATAATTGGGTTTTAGACTTCATATTAAAGCTATAAATTAGCTTCATATTAGGGCTGAGTACATTGGATACTTTTTCTTCCATTCTTGAGATACTTTGCTAAGAAGAATGTGTTCCAGCTCCATCCATGTAAACACAAAAGAGGTATAACTGAGATATATGTGTTGACTTATGATGATTGTAGATTTGTAGTTTTCTTCCTACAGATAAATTTATTTTATTTTATTTTCCTTATTTTAAGCACAGTTTATTAATTACTTATAATATTATAGCTGCTAAATCTTCTTATGGAATTGAACCATTTATTACTATGTAGTAACTCTTTCAATTACTAATAATGACTTTTGTTTTGAATTGTTAATATTTGAAATTATTAATATTTGAATTTGTTTTATATTTCTATTTGGATATGCTTCTATCATCTTCTATTGGTTTCTTGTTTTCTTTTTTATATTTTTTGTTTCTTCCTCAGCCCCTCTTTAGATTTATTGTTAGTTTTATCAATGTTCATTTGCTATTTCATTTTCATCAAACCATTATTTTTAAGTGAATACTTGGAATATTTACCATGTCTAATTAGTTAAAAATGTTTACTATTGATGATACTGTTAACTTTCTTGAGAAGGATCTTTGAGCATTTTAACTCCAATACCCTCCATCTGACTTGCATGTTTGATGTTTTCTATTTTAGATATGCCCTTTTTAAATCCCACACATCAGTGGTTAACACTATTTTTGATAAATGTTATATATATAATTTAATTTGGACAATGTTCATTAATAACTACAATTTCATCCTAGATTCACATTACACTTATCTGGGAAGCTTTTAACAAATATTGATATTTGAAATCCATGCAGGCCATTTGAATCAGAATCTTACCCAGATGTTTCCAATGGACAGGAATGGCTGTCAATCAACTGTTCAAATGCTTCTCTTCACATGTTTGCCAATTTCTCTGCTCACTATTCCTTTTTGCTTTATTACTTCTGGAAAACACTTGTGTGCTTCCTGCAGTACATCCATTATGTTTTTTAGTGAAGTTCTATTGTGGCCAATTCTGTTTCTGTTTATGTGAAAATGCTTTTATTGAATTCTAGTTCTTGAAAGATAGTATTGCTGGGGAATTAAGGTTGATAATTTGTTTTACTCTTGGCACTTTAGAGATATTAATGTACTGAGTATTGGTTTCCATTGCAGCTGTGAGAAGTTTTCTGACAGTTCTGAATTTTCCAACATTTTTAATTAATGTATCTTCTCTCTGGCTGATTTTTATCATCTTTGGAGTTCTAGATTTTCAATACAATGTTCTCTGTCTGTCTGTCTCTCTCTCTCTCTCAAATATATATATATTTGGTCTTTCTTGGTATACATTGGGTTTCTTTGTGTATAAATATTGTTTGCTAATAAGTTTTGAAAAAATTTTAGCCATTATTTCTTCAAAGATTTGTTCTCCTTGAAATTCTCTCCATCTTCTCCTTCTAGGAATTCTGTTGGATACATTCTCATTGCAGCTACCTATCACTAAGCAGTTAGTTCTTACATTTTAGTTTTCACTTCATTTTTTTTCTTTTGAGACATCATCTCACTCTGTTGCCTGAGCTGGGGTGCAATGGCATCATCATAGCTCATAACTTCACACTCTCTGGCTGTAGGGTTCCTCCTGCCTCACTCTCCTGACTAGGTGAAAGTACAGGTTCCCTGTATAGCATCCATCTAATTTTTCTTTTCCTTCCTTCCTTCCTTCCTTCCTTCCTTCCTTCCTTCCTTCCTTCCTTCCTTCCTTCCTTCCTTCCTTCCTCCTCCTCCTCCTCCTCCTCCTCCTTCTCCTCCTCTTCTCCTTCTTCTTCTTCTTCCTTCTTCTTCTTCTTCTTTCTTTTAGTAGAGACAGGGTCTAGCTCTTGCTCAGGCTGATCTTGAACTCTTGGCCTCCAGGGATTCTCTCCTTTTGCCTCCCAAAGTGCTAGGATTATAGGGACCGCACCCAGTCTTACTTTTCATTTTCATTTGGATCTTTTACAGATCTGCCTGGTGATTTGACCATGTCTTTCTGTTTTGTTCATTCTGTTTTGTTTTAGAGATCCGAATGAAGTAAACTGGATTTGTGCATGAGAGGTGGAGGGTGCAGCTCAGCTCTGCACTGAGACCTGCTCATAACATCTCCTTTTCTCTCAAGTATGTTAGCTGCTTTCTAATTAATTCTCAACACCCAACAGTTTTTTACATATCTTGGACACTAAGAAAGGCATGACGATCTGTGATTTATGATGAACATTAATAATAATCCCTTAATAAAAATAAATTCCAGATCTCATCCCATCTATCTTGTGCCTCGATACAGAGTAGGTGTTATTAGTCACTAGTTACTAGACAAGTGATGTGTACTACTGATGTCATGTATCTGCAGAATTATCCTTTAATTTGCCTATAATTGCCCTTGGGCAAGCCTAAACCCAAGGACAGATTGAGAGCCCACAGATTTCACCCCAGCCAATTAGGCACATTCACACGACTGTCCCATGCTCAGGTCTTACTCAGGAGCCTCAGGGGAGCCAGACTTAGCCTCAGCCACGATAGAATCATGGCTCCAGAGGTTTAACTGACAAGAGATTTTTGCTGATTGAAAAGTTTTCTTGGCTCGGTGCCTGTGGCTCAAGTGGCTAAGGCGCCAACCACGTACACCTGAGCTGGCAGGTTCGAATCCAGCCTGGGCCCGCCAAACAATAATGACGGTTGCAACCAAGAAACACAGGAAAGGCACGCATTATCTTTAGTTTACATTAAATAATTTGTTCAGGGGAAAATTCTTTAAAACCCATCAGCAATTCAAAAGGTCTTATCTAGAGAGAGACCTTAAAACTATAACTACAGAGTGGCGCCTGGGTAGTTGAGCCTGTGGCTCAGTGGGTAGGGCGCTGGCCCCATATACCGAAGGTGGCGGGTTCAAACTCAGCCTCGGCCTCAAAACAGAAAAATAGCCGGGCGTTGTGGCGGGCCAGGAGGCTGAGGCAAGAGAATCGCCTAAGCCCAGGAGGTTGCTGTGAGCTGTGTGATGCCACAGCACTCTGCAGAGGGCGATAAAGTGATACTCTGTCTCTACAAAATGAAAGAAAGAAAACAAAGGAAAGAAAGAAAAAGTTTTCTTGCCAGACACTACCATATTGACATTACTCTGTTACTAGCAAATCTCGCACTCTGGACCTTGGAGTATCATTAGAGTAATATGAAAGTGCTATTGGTGATAGGGACTGGCATGGGGAGAAGAAATTATTTCTCCACACCCCCTCTCATTTCACTTCCTCTGAGCCCTTTAAGGCAGTGCTATGCTGAGGCTGACTGCCTCCCCCTCTCCAATAGCCGACTCTTTTTCACTCTGTTGGACCCAGAAGAAGTGATGGTCAGTCCAGGTAATGACATCCACAGACACTCACTGAGTCCTCCCCAACCAAGCCATACATTTCACCCAATGACAAACACACTTAATTTTTCTTCTGACCCCCTACAGCAGCTGTTCAAGGAGTAAAAATGCGTATGGTTGATTAAGGGTTCACTAGGTGCAAAAGAACTTTCCATGCATTATCTCACTGAATGTTTACAGTAATCCTATGAAATAGATAATATTAGTATTTTCATCTTACACATGAAGCTCTTGAGGCCTAAAAGGATTAAATTACTCGCTTAGTGTCACATAACTAGAAATTCCAGAACCAGAATTATTAAAGATAGCTGCTTCCTGGTTTGATATCACTTATCTTTATAACAACTCTGTGAAGTGGGTGTTATTCCCATTATGTAGTAAGGAAAACCAAAGCCCAGAAAGGCTGAGTAGCCAGTGTGACATCACACAGCTTGTCTGTGGCAGAGCCAGAGCAGAGTGAGTGGGGAGGTGGTGCCTTTAACCACAAACTATGTTGCTGAATGTCTCCATCCACAGATAAAACTGAAAGGCATGATGCGTTTGTTTATGCATCTCATTTATTTTTTAATCTACTTTGGCCACTCAACGCTAATAATTTCAGCCTTTGCCCCTTTGCCCAGTTCCCCATCTGAAGCCTATATTTATATTAAGTTACCAGATACGTTAAGATAATTGTTAGTGTAGTAAGAATAAATAGGTAGTGGCCTAGTCTGGAAATGAAATAGAAAGGCAGATGAAATTTACTAGAGAACCTTCTGTGCACATCAAATTGTACCTTGTTTTGCTTTCTCTTATGAACTGAAGATGGAAATGTCCATTTTCTGTTACTTAGAGCAGGGTTTCTCAATGTTGAAATATTAACATTTTAGACCGACAATTCTTTGATGTCTAAGGATCTCCTGCACATTGTAGATGTCAGGCAGTACCTCTGGTTTCTATACACTAGATGCCAATACCGTTTTCCCTACACCAGTGTGGCCACAAAAATATCTCCTGACACTGCCAAATGACCTCTGGGGTAACAAAATCACCCAATCCCTGCTGAGAATCACTAATCTGAGGATCTCTGAGAGCAAACAAAGCAATTACACAAAATAACTGCTCTACCTCTAAAATGAGACCCTGCTAAGTGAGAGACCTAAGTGAGTGACCCCAGGGAGGCTCCTTTAGTTGTAGAGAGACACAGAGCCAAGTTGGGGCCCAGTGTCCCAGTGCCCCCCTGTTAGGAAGGTGTATGGACTGAGGGCACAGCTAGAGACCACTGGTTTTGTTCTGAAACTTCACTGGGACAAGTGCTTAGTGATGGGGAGGTGGAATGATAGCTCTCATTTACTGGGTTATTTCCCTATCACCTCTCATTTATGGGACTATCACACCACTTACACCATTTAATCCTCATGATAATCCAATAAAGCAGTATGTATAATTTATCACTTCCATTTCATGGGTTAAAAGAAGGATAGCAAAGAATTTAGAAGACTTACTAATGGTTATAAAGTGAAGGAGCTAGAACAAGGGTCATATCTGCCTGATTCAAATGTCCATGTGCTTCTCCATCCATCCAAAGGGGTTAGGGAGAATCTTCTAGAGATGACATGGAACCATTAATGGGAAACTCATTGCAAAATATATACATGCTTGCTCTATGTAGATAGTATACAAACATAAAATCTACTTCCAGTTTTAAAGAGCTCTGATTAATGAGAGAATAAAATATATAAATAAATTATAGTATAACATAACAGTGTGATAAAGACATTTACAGTAGAACATCTGTAAGTTCATCACTAAAGGGACTGTAACAAACTGGTCAGCACACAGAGGTGGGTCAGCCTAAAAACCTGGGCCTACTATATTGATATGTACATGTGTTGCCTACATGGTCTATCAAAATTAGGTCAACTTAAGGAGATGTTCAACATAGGGAGGTAGGCAAATTTGGAGGGTCTTCTGAATATAGACAGTGCATAGGGAACATAGAAGAGGGACCTAATGCAGGCTTGGGAAGGTGATGGGGAGGCAGGAGCCAAGCCTAATGGTGTCAGGGGTGGAGAATTGTCCCAGGAAATGATCAAAATCTCATAGGTTACCACTAAAAATCAAACACTACCAGTTGCAGTTTGTATCTGACAACAGAAAAATGCACTAAAAATTTTCATTAAAAGGAGTGACAGAGTGAGTTAAGGGAGAGATCAATTCCTTGCTGACCCAAGGGAGGCACCTCTCCAGGGGCCGAGCAGGAAGACTGACAGCCATTTGTATTACTCACAATTCTCCAGAGAAACAGAACCACAAGGAAGGATGAAGGGAGAGAGATTTTAAGAAACTGCTCATGCAGTTGTTGGAGTTGGCAAGTCTGTAGTCTGTAGAGTGAGCCAACAGGCTGGAGTCAGGTAAAAGTTGATATTGCCATCCTAAGTCTGCATTCCACAGGCCAGGCCAGCAGCCAGGGGACTCAGGCAGAGTTTCTACATTTCAGGCTTGGGGTAAGGCTCTTTCTTCCTCCAGAAAGTTCAGTCTTTGTTCTTAAGGCTTTTGACTGATTGGATGAAGCGTACACATTATCTGTATTATTTAAGTAAAGTAATATGCTTTACCATAGTCTTCTGATTGAAATGTTAATCACACCCACAAATACCTTTGCTGCCACTTCTAGACTGGTATTGAACCAAACAGCTAGGCACGAGGTTCTAGCCAAGATGACACATAAAATTAACCATGATGCCATTGTTGTTTGTTTATTAATTTCTCTGAGAAAGGATTATAATTTCCCATTTGGAAACCTCTTGAAACTAGGAAGTTAGATTCCCTACAGCCCAGTGAGCTGCTGCACGCTTCAGATCTTCCTTAAGGAAGCTGTGTCCTGGGGTGGGGAAGGAAACATACCAACTAGCATTTATTTGGCTGTTTTAATACCGCTCTTGGAGTCATAAATCCTAATGTGCCCTAGCCCTAAAACCTTGCTTCCTGAAAGAGACTGAATAATTCTTAAGATTTGGGGAATTCAAAATTCATTCCAAATATGCAAAAGGAGCTTGGTTTTTAATGGACCCCTCCATAAAAGAGACTAATACTTAAGGTTTTGGGAATTCAAAATCTATTTAAAATATACAAAAGGAGTTTGCTCTTTAATGCACTCCAAGGTGAATCTTTGTATAAAATAATAAATTAAATAGGTTCTTTTTCTCCATTTGAGGAAACATTCATATATTTCTAATGATCATACACAAAATGCCTTGGGTTAAAGCATGTGTGCATGGACATCTATTTCTTCCTACCCTTTTTTTCTTAAGTGATAAATGGTTGAAATATTGTAGAGACCTCATAATTGACCATCTCTCTATAGTGACCCCCTCCTTAAGTTGGCCTAATTTTCATAGACTGGACATGTACTACATGTACATATCAGCACAGTAGGCCTAAGTTCCTTATGTTGACCACTTCTGTATATTGATCTGCTTATTATAGCCTCTTATAACAACTTACAGAAGTCTTGCTGTAATTTCCTCAAGCATAATATACCACTGTATACCTGAGCATGTATGCATACACATAAATGGTATCAATTATTTGGGAAGCATTTCTTTTCATAACCACAATTAGTTGGTTATATCAGGACTAGTATTCCCACATTTGAATGGTGAAATTGTCCAGCAAAGAAGCGTCCACTGAATACATTATATTGCCAACCAGAAAGTTTTAAAAAAGTTAATTCATTGCAGAATGCACAATCTTTGACAAAGAGCTCATACAAAGAAATCTCTGACAAATCTAGCTAAACTGAATTAATCAGTATGAACAAAAAGACATTTTCCCCCAGAACTTTATCCTGATGAAAAAGAGAGGGTGTCAGAATGAGACACCATGAGAAAGGGCAGGCACATCGAAAATAAGTTTGATTATAAAAGCAAGAACTTCACTCTGGTTCTGTAAAATGATTGGGGGTGGGGTGAGCTGGAAGGAACATGGTAAATTATTCAAGTTTAAGAGACAGTGATAAAAATGTAAATGCAACCCTGTCACGGAATCTTTGCACCAGCTGAATAAATTCAAACTAGAAGCTGAGTCAGCATCTTGCCTCTGATTAAAACCAATTGAAGACACAAAGACAGGAAGGAAAAAAAACCTCAGAAGTTCTTTGGAAATGACAGATAAATTGATCAAACACACATAACTGCCTCACCAAGATGGAACAGTTTTACTGATATTTACATCAGGCCAAAGGGTCCTTCTTGCTTTTTGCAAATGGTGGCACTTGAAATCAAAGAACTAGGTCTTATTTAAATTCAAAAGTGATTATTACGTCATTAATTATGGTCATGTCTACTCTTTTCATTGTGAGCGTATTTAAGCTTTTCCCTAGAACAGTTCATTAGCCTCGAGTCACCTGTATTATATACCTTCCTAGCACACTCTCGGCGTGCACAAATCCAAGCAGCCAAACGATACCTCTGGAGGCCAAACTGAGGGCTGACATTAGCCTTGTCCTGGCCCAACGCTATCGTGCAGACAGCAAAATGTTAAGAACCTCCTCTCCACCACTTTGCAGCAAGATTAAAACTTTTTTCATATCTATTTGGAACAGATCAAGAAATAGCACATACACAAGGGGATGTATTTTCCTTGCACGGCTTAGGAATTAAAAACACTGGACCAGCATCTAGGCTGCCTAGGTTCAAAGACAGGCCTGCCACCCAGATGCAGCCAGCTGCTATCCTGACCCCACATTTTCTTATCTCCAGGACAGCAATCATGACAGGCTGCACTGTGAGGATTAAAAGAGTTAGAGCTCAGAAAGAGCTTGGGGCATGTGTGGCACATAGTAAGTGCTTAATAGATGCTACTTCTTGTTAATATTGTGCTTACATTAGACCTATGCCACCCACTTATGGGTTAGACAAATGGTTTGCATGCTTAAGAGAAAAATCACCAGGCGGATCCGTTGAGCCACTTGTGCACATCTGCTCAGCAGCCCGGCCTCGTGTGTTCATTTATGTGCATATACAGAATTATGTGAAGTATGGACGTCTATGTTCTCTCCCAACTTGGCTTTTGGCCCTTTGTATTTATTTTAATGTCATAGTTTAGTGAAAATTATAGAATTCTATCTATATCAGATAATAAAGTTGTTTAATGAGCTCATTCTCAAACATCTGCCACCTCATCCACATATGGCCAGAATGATGGCAAGCAGGAAAGGGCACAAAAGATCCAGAAAAAGGCTGAAAAGCCTTCCAGACACTGACGACTACTTAGGGAGAAAAAGGCTTCTCTGGAACTCCTGAAAGATTAAGCTGTGATGTGAATTATCTTATTGTAGACAGCGATAGAACAGGGCGATGTAGCATAATGTGCTATTCATGGGTCTAGAACTTTCTGCAAAGGAGAATGAGAGGTGAGGAAGCTCTTGAGGGTCCCATGTGTGGGGGATGGTGGGTATGCACACACACGTACTCACCCTATCCTCCCAGCAGCAGTGATATTTCCAAGGCCCCACGTCCCTCCTTACCGAAGACACATTGAACCAGACAGTTATGAGAAGGAAACACCACCCGTGATGTAACTACATTATGCAGAGGGAAGGATACTTTCTTCCTCACTCACTTTCTGCATGTGGGTAAGAGGTGTTTTCTCAGTGATGAATAGGGGTGCTGGCGGGCCGGGAGCCGCCCTGTTTATCCTCACGGCTGCACCAGCCCCTTCCTCAGCCTGAGGACACCCGCAGACCATAACACGCTCCCTCTCATTTCCCTTCTCTCTGTCCTGCCATGTTCCCTGGCCATCTTCAGAGCCAGCAGGAGAAGTAAACTTCGCTCTTAAAAACAATCAGATGGGGTCCCTGGGGGTGGAGGTGAACCATCTGCACATGGGCATCTCTGTCCTCTAGTGGGATTTTGCTGTTGGCCCTGCCCCTCAAGGGCACCCCAGAGGGCCCAGCACAGGCCTCTTGGCCTACAGGCTGCTGGGACTGCCTGCTTGCCTGGAGAAGGATCAGATTTAGGCCTGGGGAGGTTAGATGTGTTGTGTGGTAGTGCAGTTTTTTAAAAACCAATTTATTGGCAAGTCAGCTCCATAAGAGGACTGGGGGAGTCTCCGCAGTAAATTCCTCCTGAGCAGCAGGTTTCCCAGCCTCAGCTGGCCTCAGTCATTTTTGCCCTTATTACCTAAACATTTCTGCTCTGGGAGGACAACCTGTCCAGGCTGATTCTTGACCTGTGGTTTTCCATCACAGTGAGTGATGGGTGTACTTCCTTCTTTTGTGTGAAATTCCTACGGTAAGTGACCTCACTTTCCAATGAACTATGTCATAAGGCCAGTGCCTACTCCCTACAGAGGTGCCACCCCAGGGGACTCTTTTTTTTTTTTTTTTTTTTTGGCTGGCACTGCCAGTCCATTGTGAAGCCAGGGCACTGTGCTGGGGGTGGATGAGGACTTTTTAAAAAACAAGTTATACATAGTTCTTGCTTCTTTTTAATAAGAACATGTTATATAATGGTATTGCTATGAGGTTGGGTAGACAAAAAAAGCAAGAATAGTGATTATTTTAATAGAAGGCAGAAGCCCAAATAGATAATATGGAAGAAGTTTTAGAAGGTTGTCAGTAAAGGGAAGAGCAAGCGCTACCTGCAGTTCAGAAGAGGGCATTTGCAGGCCAGTGAGCAATTCGATCTGGTGGAAGTCTTGGAGGTCCCTATCCAAAGCACTGTTCAGATGTAGCAGAAACTTCAGAGAGCAGCAGCCAACCTTCCCTCGCTCAGAACCTTATTCCTTACCCTCTCTTGCATACTACACTCAGTGTGGGACGCACTTCACATTAGTTTATTGAAACTCAGAATGCATACTAAAGCCCCTGAGAGTGGTTTCAGACACTAAGCTCTTGTGGTTTCTAAAACTCAGAGAATCATTACTTGGGAGTGGGAGATGCATGAGCTGTTCTCTCCTGGAAAGGAATCTACCAACGTCACTTGGCAGATAAAAGTCTTACACATAGTGGCCCAATTGCATTTCCCTATCTTGCTAATATTATGAGCTTGAAAACTACATAACTTTTATTAGATCCTTTAGAAACCAAGGATCATTAGACAGGCTAAACAAAGGCCAAATAATTATTTGTCGAGAATTCTGTGAAAAGAACCCTGTGCTGAGTGGGCAAGTGGATCAAGCATCCACATTTCAAATCATATTATGGGCCAGAAAACCACTTATTTTCCATAATGAGAATGATGGATACGAAAAGGAGAGGAAAAGCAGGAAAGGAAAAAGGTGAGAAGTTACTGGGAAAGAATGAGAAAGCCAAGAAAAATGCAAAAAAGGAAGAAATTGCTCTTGGCAACATCTGGACAAGTATTTGGAAAATGTTGGACCAGAATAATTCTAAATTGTAGTACTAGATTAGGAATATCTTAAGTGAGCCCCTCAGCTTGGTGACAAAAGTGTGGACATTATCATTTTGGTCATGAATGTTATGAGAGATGAAATTGGACTGCCTCCCTGGCGAGAAGGAGGGATTTAAGGGTCAGCTTCAGGATGACTGTGCATTACCAGTGATCTTCGAAGACTCTGTCACAGCAATCCTGTACTCAGGCCCTAGGCTGCATATCTGGGTTCTATTTCCAGCCCCCCTGCATTATAGCCTGGGTTTGGAGACACACGGAGTGAGAAAATGATCTGGAAAGATTCTGTGTCTTCATTACCAACTGGCTGTGTGACCTTTCCATTTGTAAGGGAAACCAAACTAGTAACATTAAAACTATCAGCCCATTGAATTAGATAATTTATGTGACAGTGCCTTGAAGTAAATAAAAATCAGGCTCTCCTAAAAAGGTATCATTATGCAAATTGAGGCATAATGCAAGTTTCCCAGTACCAGTGGTCTGGATATACCCCAGGGTCTCTGTCATCTTTAAACCCATGCTCCTTTCCCATGGACTTATTAGGGGAGGTAAAAGCTGAGAGCAGAAGATCTCCCAGAGCCTCTAATACCTGGCATCCTATTGTGTGGTCAGCAGAGATTAGAAGTAGATGGGAGAGTAAACATAAAAGATTGTAAATCATGCTTCACAAAATTTGGAGCTGTTCTGGGGCTCTCACTGGAAGGAGAGAGCTAGCTAGGTTGTAGGCCCAGACATGCACCATTCATTGTGAGGTTGTGCTGTAGTGGCAATCCTGTCCCCTCTAAATATCCGTAGCCTAAAACAACAAAGATTTATTTAGAACTTGTACTACACATCCCTGTGGCTTGGCTGTAGCTTCTGTGCTATATCGTCCTCACTAAAGGATCCAGCCCAAGGATCTAGCAGCCCCTCTCTGGTCACTGTGGCAAAGAGAAAGAGATCTGTGATTGGCTTTGTACCAGCATTTAAATGCTTTCGCATGGAAGTGACACTCATCTCTTACACTCAAAACTTGTTGCCAATGCTAGTCACATGGTCCCATGCCAGCCAGAAGGGCAGCAAGAAACGCAGTCCCACCATCCAGCCAGAAGGCAGAAAGCTGGAAATATCTGGTCAACTGCTCTAATAGCAACCACGTAACACGTCATTGAATTTGGATAAAATTGAACCGATCTACTCAGGTGAAAAATATACCAATACTCAGAAGACTGTATCTGAGTCTGCCACAGCCTTTTACATCATTAACTTTTGATGGCATTAATAATTATTCATTTTGTAGATGTTATGACCATTAATGTTAATGACATTAAGCTTCATTAATTTTCTTCTAAAGCAAATCATCAACATTTAAAACCAGAAACCACCAAGGGACTCAGAACAGGAGTATAACATGAGTTACATGTCACCCTTGATGTCATCTTTGCATTGAAGGTTAGAGATGTAAACCCAAGCTCCAGGTGAAGTGACACTCAGAGGATATCACCCACCTCCCTGCTTAGCATGACTAGCTTCATAAACATTTCCAAATATGTGGTTTTTGCCATCTGCTTGAGAGGAAAACTGACTGCCAGGGTCATACACACCTATTAGTCCGTTGGAAATGATAAGCACAATTCTCCCAAATCTTTTAAAGATGGTGGTGATCTCACCTACTCCAGAACTGCTCCACCTGTCTCAAGGGGAAAGGAAAGAAACCCACAATACTAAGTGTTTTATAAATTTTCAAACATCCCAAAGTGGTGGCCAAATACATGACATCTGTGGATATAATACTGTGACAGCTCATACCTCATAACATTGTTGCTCCCCTCAGTGGATGGGACCAACATCCAGCATCTTTCTGAGAGTCCCCAGGGTGTCTCTCATAAGGCCTTAACCTTCAAGCTGCTGGAGACTGTACCGCTGTTGTAACAGGTGTAGCCGCTTCCCTTACAAGGCCACCAGAGCTGCCCAGTGAGGCAGAGCTACTGCTGAAGTGCAGGGTGCTGCTGGTTCTAGCACTTCTTATTCTGTGACATTGAGGAAGTTGCTAAAGCCTCTTGAGCTTTAGTTTCCTTAAATCCAGTGTTTCCTTACATACAGTGTGAGGATAATGTTTTCTGACTGTTGGAATTGTGTGCATTATATGAATTTTAGAAGATATTCAAACACATAGGGGATTATTTGGTGATCTTTGGAAAGGACCTTCTAGAAGCTGACTCCTTAAATTGCCAGGAAGTGAAACTCAGGGGATATTAGGAAGGACATACTGAAAAATACATTCATGATGGAGGATAAAGTAGGATTTGGGTAAGCAGAGGGAGAAGGCAGAGAATAGTAGAGAGAACTGCATGAACAAAGGAGGGGAAGAAATATAAAAGAAATTTGCAGAAAAGGAAAAGTCCAGGCACAGGGAAGAAGCATCGGTAGAAATAGGAAAAATACAGTCAGACCCAATTTGGGGAGGCCTGGAATGCTAAGAATTTAAGTGCAAAGAGCCTAGGACAAAATAAAACGCTAAATGATCTCAGAATATTTGTCTTAGGGCTGCCAACTCAGCTCACCAAGCAGCATGAGTATCTGTACCAAAATTAATTCCTTTTTTATTCTTAGCCCAAGCATTCTGCGTCAATGTGATCTATATTCTGCCTTAGACATCTTAGTTCTACTCAATCACTTGAAGAAGGGGAAAATCAGGGACTGGAGGCTGAGGCCTCTAGCCTGTGATCACTGGTGAGTTAGTGACTGAGCTGGAACTGGAATCAAATCTTCAGATTACAACCAGTTTTTATCCCCACTAAATTTACGGTTTCACTTTGTTTATACTGAATAGTTTAGCTGCTGAGATCCCAAAAGGACAGCCAGCCTTTTCTCCCATCTATTATCTACATGTATTATTATTATCCCTCTACTTTGTATAAAGAAGATTGTTGAAGAATCTTCTTTATTTTTCTCATTCTTACTTGAAGCACCCAAACCGTACGAGATCAAATATTCTTGCACAAAACAAATAGCAATTTTCTCCTTTAAAAAAAAAAAAAAGTGCTGTTAAGGATAAGGGGCTGGAATAAAAGGAAGGGCTACTCTCAGGCATTTTCTGAGAATCAAGATTGGGCCTGAAAGGTATTTCCCAGTTCAGCTTTGCATGTGGGCTCAATTTTAATGAAGAGCTGAGATTTGGCTAACGAAGCAAGTAACATAATCCTAAAAAGAATCCCAGTCCAATTGAGGCAGCTTGTACGCAGAACCAACTTCCTTTGACCCACAGAACATTTCACAACCTGAGAGCTCCGTTTTGGAAATTTTTATTTATTCCTCCCAACTGGGCAAAGAAATTACATTCCCAAAACCATGCCACTGCAACCTAAAGGTTATTTATTTCCAAACAAAGGAATTAGGAAATGTGAATGTTAAGGCTTTAAGACTAACATTAACTCATCTGCAGGAGACAGATGGTATTTAGTATTTTCAATGAAGAGGCTGTTAAATGTGAAAACTTAATACATCTGGGATGAGTCATTGGGATGAGTTAATTTGCTAAAACCTTAGCTTTCGCATTTCCTGATTAATTTTTTTCTCTTTTTGTCTTTCAACCTGGCATCTGTGACCCTAACAATTTTCCATTTAACACAAAGGAAATATTTTGAATTTTCCTTTATTTGCAGTTTCACCTAGGGTCATTTTAGGACACGTCCTCAGGCTTAGTTTAAACTGATGATAAAACAATTTGCAAAAAGCCTTTAATATCAAGTGTCATTTAATATGACAATATCAGTTCAGCTCAATAACATATATAAACACAAATGCACATGTGTATTTATATGTGTGTGTGTACGCTGTTTAGGAAGGACTTTATATATAATTTTATATATATGTATATATATTGTAGAGAGAGAGAGGGTGCCAAAAATGTATACACACTTTAAGAAAGGAAATAACTGTATTAAAATTGTAATACTCAAGTCACATCTGACTTCTGTAATTATGAAGCTACAAGATAAAATATATAAGATAACAAACATTTTCCAAATATATGGAGAGCTGTCATTTTAATATAGATTTTTCCTTTCTTAAAATGTGTACACATTTTTTGGCACCCTCTGTGTATATATGTTTCTTTTGTCTCTCTTTACAATCATTTCCTATGAGTAGGGCCTTCTTCAACCCCTGCTTATTCTATTAAGCACTTACACGAATCCCACCTGTAATCATTAGGCTGGAAAGATGGGATTCTGTTTCTGTCCTTTTTTTCTCAGTGTGTCCCTTTGGTGTGCTGAATCTCTCACTAAGTCTAGGAGAAAGAAAGCCTTGCTATCATTTATGTATTCAATAGAATTTTCTTAAATGTCTCATACAGATGCATCTCCTTAATAATTTCCATGACATTTAGGAAACTGCGATTAGTCCAGTGCATTACCAGAAAGAAGAAAATGTCATTAGATACCCACAGATAATATCTAACTCCAGATTTTGGTCCAGAACATTTCTCTACTTTTCTCACTCTTATCTACCAATGCAAATGGAATCCTTCCCTGGGGAGCTTGGAGAAATTCCTGTGCCCTTTCTCTAAGGGTCCCTCAGTCTCTCTGCAACTCTATTCTTCCCCAATTCTGTCCTGAAAGAGTGGCTAATCAGATCCTTCCAGGGAAATTTTTATTGAATCAATGGACATTTCTTTTGCTGATATTTGTTGGGAATTTAGAGGTGATAATTAATCTCATCTCTCTCATCGCCACCACCACCTCAACTTTGGAGCCTACCAACATTTAAACACAGGAATCAGATAATAGGAAAATCAAAATATCAGCTTGATGGCGAACACAGCTAGCTACTTTGGAAACTATGGGCTGGACCGTTGGCCACAGATGTTTCTCAATACATCTCAGATCTTGACCTTAGGTTCTTCTCAAGAAACCATGAGTGTCTATAGAGAAGAGTCTCCTACCCAAGGTCACTCTCTCATGTCCATTTGGCCCTGATAGGCAGGAAAGAGGAATTCTGTCCTCTGACAGCCCCACAGTCTACAAACTTGGACTCTGACCTTCATGGGCTCCAAAAAAGCGCAAAATAAGATGCAACTCAGAAGGGACTTAATCACAGTTTTCTAAGTCATGAAATCCAATCACACAGTCCCTTAAGATGAGGTATACAGGGGAAGCTAGCTTCTTCCTACTTTCCATTTCTACATAGTATAGTGGAAATGTTCTTCCATTTTTGAAGACAGGGAGATATATGATGTCTCCTCTTACACTCCTAAGGTTTCCTTAAACTATTAGGTTGTAAGTAGGCTCATGGTCTACCAGGATTTAGGCTGTTGCCTGGGGTTCTTGTCCAGCAACACTATTCTTACCTTTGTGGGGTCTCTCTCCCCATGACACAGCCCCCCTCACTCCATTTGTGTACTCCCTGGATCACAGTAGGCAATTTAATCTTTGCCCTGCCACTCTGAATAAGGAAGAATGGTACATTAATTAAACACCTTAGGTTTGAAATCCATTCCTTATTCTATATCTAGCCAAGATGCCCAATATAATTTATTGGAAGTTATACACCAAGTCCACATGAGAGCAGTACAATCCAAAATACAACGTCAGTAGAAAAAGAATGACTCAAACTTGAATTTAATCTGTTTCCTAAGACTAAAGTCCCAGGCAGCAATTAAGTACAAAATTCAAATCCTCCTTTATGTAATAATCTAAACATATTAAAGATTAACTATGTTTTGTAGTCTTTTTATTTAGACTACAAAAATTAAAGCCTAAATAATAACTTCGGTATTTGTTTAAAATATTTCATAGTCTTGCACATAAGGATTAAAATAGAATGTGCTTTCAGAACCTGTGGCCTCTCAGTGTTACAGGAATGATTCCTTCAGACTCTCTGGAATTGGTTGAATTAAAGACAAGTTCATTGCAAGTTTAATCACAATAGCTGAGATATGGAAAGTACCTAAGTGTTTACTAGCAGATGAATGAATAGAGAATTTATGGCATATATGTACCATGGACTACTAGTCTTTTAAAAGAAGAAAATACTGCTCTTTGCAACAACACAGATAATTATGGAAGACGTTATGATAGGTAAAATAAGCTAGACACAGAAAGAAAAATACTCATAATCTCACTACATGATACTCACGAAACTGAAATGCTATGTGAAACCTCAAGAATACTACATGATACTCATGAAACTAAAAAAGCCAAATTCATAGAAATAGAGAGTAGATTGGTAGTTACTAGGGATGTTGGTCAAAGGGTACAAAATATCGGGTATGTAGGATAAATATCTTGATTAGCATGGGGACCGCAGTGTTCTCACCACACACATACGCAAAAGGTATCTATGGTAAGAGATGGATATGCTAATTAGCTTGACTATAGCATTCTGCATACTATGTGTTATGTATGTGTGTGTTTATATATATATCACAGACTCACATTGTATACTTTAAATATACTGCATATAATATTCACAAAAATAAATGCGAATTATGTTTAATGTAAAAATGCTAAGTTATTAAGTATCCAATTTTTTTAAGTGTAAGCAAAGTTAATAGAAATGGGATTATCACAATATATGTCAATGGTTTCACAAGCAAAACCATTAGCCATAGGGAAGATATGAAAATACATACACACATACACACATATTTTCCAGAACCCAGTTTTTACTAAAATCTATATTTTTGTTATTTTATCTAAAGACCATTGTAGGGCTGCATGCAATGACTTACACCTATAATCCTAGCACTCTGGGAGGCCAAGTTAGGGTGGATTACCTGAGCTCAGGAGTCTGAGACCAGCCTAAGCAAGACTGAGACCCTGTCTTTACTAAAAATAGAAAAACTAGCCAGGCATTGTGGTGAGTGCCAACTACTTAGGAGGCTGAAGCAAGGGGATTGCATGAGCTGAAGAGTTTGAGATTATTGTGAGCTATAATGCCATAGCAATCCACCCAGGGTGATAAAGAAAGACTTTGTCTCAAAAACAAAACAAAACAAAAAACAAAAACCCTGTAATAATGGTAGATGAGAGTCAGAGGGTAGAGTAACCAGAACAATTTAAAAATTGTGTGTAACTAACTTCTTACTTGCCTTCCTCTGTAAATGCGGCTAGATAGCTAACTACTTGACTCTTCAGCCTGATCATTCATGTGACATAGACCTGGCCAACATGGTGTAAGCAAGTCTACATAAATAGTAAAACCTTCAAGTACAATATTTTGATCCTTGGGCTTCTTTAAGCCTAGAACACAGAAGTGGAGCCTGAAGGTAAAACAGCTAACCTGTGACAAGGAAGGCAAAGCTATGTATTTCAGAGGAGCTGAAAAGGAGACTGAGCCTAGGTTCCTAAGGGACCTTAGAATTCTTGCACCAGCTTGGTATACCTACTTCTTAATTTCCTGTTATGGGAAACAAGCAAATTTTTATATATTTAAGAGACAGGGAATTTCTGTAACTTTATAGGTAAATACACATCTAAACAATTCAAAGAGAAGAGAAAATTTAGTTTTGACTTAGCATGATGGTCAGACTGTGATGGCAACTCAAAGTCTACAATCCATAATAGGAGAAATAGCCTATCAGTGAGTGTTTTTTCCATCCTTCCGGTAAACACCACCAGCTCATACTGTCAGGAATTAAATCAGCGACATCACAGTCACCAGACTTCACTGGGTGTGTTCTTGTTTCCCATAAAACCTCTCCATTTCTATTTTCTTTTGAGCTCTACATTCCTGCCCCTCCCTAGAAGTAGTGAACTGTAGAGCTATTCCTTAGGCTAATCAATCCTGCCTCTCCAAGAATAATTTTGGCACATTATTATGCTAATATCTACTAAGTCTTGCCAATAACCAACTTCAGGAAGGAGCAAAATGGGAATGGAAGAGAAGAGTAAAAATGAATATCTTGCCACAAGCGCCAAGTATTACATCTTGTCCCTCTACAAGACTTGCCAGGTGCAGATGGTAAGGGGCTCACAGGTACTCAGCTGGACATGGTACATTCATCTACAATCATGACACATCTTTGGATGTGGCAAGAGAAACAAAAGAAATATGGAATTATATGGCTCAGAGTATAGAAAGCAACTCCTGCTCTGGGTGTTTGGGAAAGCATCATGGAGGTGGTATGTGCAATTCTGCTTATCTTTTTTATCCCAGCTCAGGAATTACAGGAGGAAGGAAAGTAAAACGGAAGCATCTGGGCAGATGGAATAGCATGAATAAAACACAGAGGCAGAGAAGAAGTGAACATGTTAGAAAACTTTGACATGTTCAGAAACAAGCCCAAAGGCAAACTGGAGTAGAGGAATCAAAAGTTTAGATAATGAGGGTCTTGAATGTCATGCTAAGTGCTAGGCTATGTAAAAACATGGACAGTTGGAGAGAGTTGGATGGAGCTGAGCTTCAAGGCAGGTGATCTGACAACAGTGCATCAAGTTGAAGGGCTTGCAGTGGTCTCAGAAAGACACACACAGGGACTGAAATGGGAAGGTATAATTCCCAGGATCTAGCACCTAGGATGTGATGAGCCATTGACAGAAGAAGGCACTAATGACAGATGTTTAATGACTAGGAAGATGGTGAGGTCTTTAATTGAAATAGATGGACCATGATAAGAGAGAGAATTTGCTCGATTCCCATTTGGCAAAAAAAAGAAATCAAAACAGAAGCACACTTTTGAAAATGGCCAACCAGAGCTTAGGAAAAAAGATAAGACTAAAATTGCAGACATAGCATTCTCCCCATTTTCGTGGAAATCAGGACAGTAAATGAATCTTCCAATGGAAAGAACAGAAAGAGAGAGATGATGGTGAACATTATAAATTCAGGGGTCATTTTATTTCAGAATCATGTGAGTGCTAATATCATAGAAATCCAAGAGAGGAGTTTCTAGACTGAAAAATGAAAATGTTATTAATCTCTGAGGTATGAGTGAGTGTAATTTCTTTTACTTTTTGAATTTTTACCAATTTTTGTTATATGTATAAACATTAAAAACTATAAATGTTATTTTTAAAGAAAAGGAGAAAGTGACTAGTACAACATGCTAGTAGAGGCAAACTAGTATTGTAAGTGCTTTTATGATTTTTAATTGGCGTGTTACAATGTTTAATATCCATTTGTTTATTCATTCATATAAGCCAATGAATATAGAAAGGTGATGTCATAGGAGACCCTAGGAAAATCCTCCATTTTTAGAATGTTTGTCTCAAGAAAAGGCTCTCATATAATGAGACTTTCTCTATTTGGTCACCAGAACTATCTGAATGAATTGATAGCCTTCAAGTATAAATAAGATGATGTATTTCGGTTAAAATGCACTGGCTCAAAACACTAAATTTTAATTTGTGAGAGTGTGATTGGCTATTAGCAACAGAATATATAGAATACTTTTAGTTACTTGTAAGTTCAATATCTGAGTGGGACTTCTGCTCTTGTCTGGGGAGGATGTAAACGCCTTCACATCTTATTGTTAGAGCTAATATAAGCTGTCAGAGAATCTGCTCAACTGTTCCCAACCAGGTAAAGTGGGACCCAAGACTCTCTGCAGACTTACATGATGGGGTGCAGGGGTGCCAAATGTCCTTACCCTGAGTGGTTGCATTCTACCTAGAGCTGGAGGTAAGGGGTAATATAAAGTTTGCTTCTGCTTTGTTCAGAACTGGTAAAATCTGTTTCTTTTGTATAAAAGGACCCAGGTAGAGAAAAAGAACTTGCTTTCAGTTCTACTTGGGGAACTAGGACAAGCCTCTTTTTCTGTAGTTAAAGAGTAGGGATATAGATGGGGTACCTGTGGGATGTGAGAGATTACTGAGACCTGAAGGATTGGTAAGAACCTGAGATTGTTCTAGAAGCAACAATCTGGTATGAAAACTCATATCTCTAACGCAAAGAGACTTAGGCACTGGATGAAGGGGGGGAAGAGGTGAGGCCAGCGGAGACAGTGAAGCTTATAGGTCCCCTCAAAGAATTGAGTATTCTGAGGTTAAGGGGAAGGGTGTGAATCATAAGTGAGACATGATTGTATTTGCTTTTTGAAGAAATATCACTCTGGCTACAGCATGGAGCAGAAATGGACAGAGGACAACCTGGAGAATGGGAGCTCAATTTGGCGGCTGTAGTCATGGCCCAGGAAAAGATGGCAGTGACCTGAACTAGGTGGTGGTAGTAAGGATACAAAAAGGTGGACATATTGAAGAGACTTTAGATGCCAGAATGATAGTGATAGATTTTAAGTAGATAATGAAAAAGAGAGAGAAGTTAGGGATGACTTCTTGGTGCCCAGTTTGAGCACCTTGATAATGACATCATCCTCTGTGTGCTAAGGACTGAATGTTTGTGTCCCCTAAAGACCTGGGTCGAACTCCTAGCTCCCAAAATAATTAGGTTTAGGTAAGTTTGTAAGGATAGAGCTCCCACGATGGTATAGTGCCCTTATAAGAAGGGGAGGAACGACCAGGGCTAGTTCTCTCCATCGTGGGATGATACTACAAGAAAGCAACCATCTGCAAGCCAGGAAGAGGGTCCTCGCCAGAAGCTGAGCCTGCTAACACCTTGACCATGGATTTCCCAGCCTCTAGAACTGTGAGAAATAGATATCTATTGTTTAAGCAGCCCAGTCTATGGTATTTTGTTACAACACCTTGAACTAAAGACATTGTGACAGGGAAGAGGGGGCAGCACAGCCCAATTTCAAATAGAAGCAGGTACAATTGAGGGGCTGCCAGATGTCCAAGTGATTGAACAGATAGAAGAAGTCAGAAGAGAAGTCCAGGCTAATGATATAGTCTTAGGGGACACACTTCTATGAGGAATGTGCAACCATAGACATATATGGAACACCCAAAGTGATGGGCAAGAGTAAGAGGCTTTAGCAACTTCTAAAGCAGTGGAGGGTCAGCTTTGTCCATGTTGTTCACAGCCCCTGTGGCTCAAAGTAGGGAAGAGTCCAAAGGTCATGAAGTGAGTCAGAGGTAGGTGATCCAAGTACATTATTCTGTCCTTGACGACTATCAATTCCAGTCCAGTAACAGAAGTACCCAAAGGAGCCAATGTCCTTGAAAGGGCCTAAATTATACCCAAGGTCTCCTGTCTATACCACATGGATTTGAAAGTGCTCTGTAAGTATTACATTGGTAATAATTCTGACTATGATTCTAGCTATTATTCTTCCACTTTAAAGGTGGGTAAATTTAAGTTCAGAAAAGTTTTCTGGCTTGTCCCAGGGCATTCAGTGACAACAGCAAAATCATTCCTGGCCTTCTGATTAAGCTTTGCTACTCTGTCCCTCTTCCCATAAGTTCCTATTTAGGCTGCTAAATGTGTATGTCAGTTTATTAATTTCAAAACCTGTGGAGCCTTCCCATTCAAACCAATGGGGAAAACACTTCTTCCAAAGAGGTGGAAAAATACAGTATGAGAGATTCCTCTGCGACACCCTCCTCTTTCCCCCTGGCCTGTTAGCTGTTGCTGAGTCCCGGAGAAAATGGGGAGTGTGAACACAGGCTGTGTTTGTCCCTCCTCCTGCCTCGTGTTTTCTATTTCTGCCACACCATCATGGATAATGAAACTCAACTGGCTGCTTGGGTTTCCTTTCTCTCTGCCACTGTCATTTCCATTTGCTTGGTCTCATGCCTTTTTAGCACAAAGTTGTTGTGTTTGGGCTCTAATTTGCCAGGCAGTGATAAATTCCAAGAAAAACCCATTCTTATTGAATTATTTTTGGAATGTTATGCAAACATGTCTAAATTGTGCAGCAGCCAATTCTGCTCTAAGATCTAGTTTTGACTTTATGTTAATTCAAGTAGAGGAGAGAAAGAAAGAAACAAAAACCCAAAATGCTCAGATGCCATCTCTCATTCTCAAGGAGAATCTTTTTTAAAGTCTGTTCTTTTAGATACAAGGGTCTAATCTCCATTTCAGAACTCTAAGCAGTCGAGGCCATGTTGCAAGTTGGGATACCTCTCATGGAAAACACAGAGGGAAAGTTCCCTCTTCAGTTCTCTAGCAGAAGAAGGGCTGAGCAAGGTTGAAAGCCCACTGCTGCCCACTGTGTAAAGCTATGATCTCCTTTTTTGAAAAGGATCAAGCATGACTTCTTTCCATGAGGTCGGGCCTTAATCCAAGCTGTCTTGTCCCCAGAGACCTTTTAAAAAGAAAAACAAGTACCAATGCCTATTTTCCACTCCTGTGCTGTCCATCACCAACCCTGATAGCTTAGTTTAGAACCAAACTCTAATTCCAACAGAGACGATATATTTTCAGTTCTGGGAGTGGATAACTTGTGGTTTTCCCATTTCTACATCTTCTACTTAGAATCTTTCTTTGAAAAAATTTTCTGATGGAACATTCTATCCCCAACTCAGGGTCCAGTTTTGAACTTACTAAGCTGGAGGAACAGAAGCCTGAAGCCGCTGATGATTCTTATTACCACCAAAGGAGCTCTTGTCTAGGACTAAAGCCAGATCATGAGGATGGGAGGCAAAGCAGTGGAGACGGCAGAGTCCTGGGCACATCATCTGAGCACCTGCGTCAGCCTTTGCCTGGGTCAGTTCTACCCTCCAGGCTCTGTCAATACTAAAACCAGGAGGAGCAACCACCTTACCTGCCAAGCTTTCCAGGTCTCTGTGTAGTCATCGCAAAATGGAAAGGAAAGCATACAGAGCCTTTCAATATGTTGCTTATAGGCTGGGCATGGTGGCTTACACCTGTAATCCTAGCACTCTGGAGGCCGAGGCAGGTGCATAGCTTGAGCTCAGGAGTTCAAGACCAGCCTGAGACCCCCTCTCTACTAGAAATAGAAAAAAAACTAGCTGGGTGCTGTGGTGGTGCCTGTAGTCCCAGCTACTCAGGAGGCTGAGGCGAGGGGATCACTTGAGCCCAGGAGTTTGAGGTTGCTGCGAGCTATGATGCCACTGCATTCTATCCAGGGTGAAAGAGTGAGACTCTGTCTCTAAATAAATAAATATGTTTCTTAGATTTCAGGAATTCCAAAAATCTTGCTCATAAAATTCTAGTTGAAAATGCCATCATGTGCACAAGCATCTGATTATACAGAGCAGGATTTAGAAAGAAGAGGGACTGAAATTTCTGAACATTAACTGCCATGTGAGTTGTATTTAACCCGTTTTGAGCCTGAGGCCTCATGAAGCATATGTCACTCATACATCTCTCGACTTACCTTGTTCTAATAAAATATCATGGTTCTGAGGAAAAAAATTTTTTCCACTGTAGCAATCAACGTGTTGAAAAGTTTACCACACCAGCACATTTTCACCTCATTTATCCCTTAGGATAGCTTTACAGTCCCCATCCTCTGGCCACACTGAGCCCTGTACTGCTCTCTGCTTGTCTTCCTCATTGTCCCCTACATCCCTGTGATCATAGTGTCTCCTTTTCATGGGATGCCCCTCCAGTAGCCCAGTTGTGCAAAATCCCACTCAAGATCTGTCTTGTCCCAGAGTCCTCCCTTAACATCCTGTCCCCAACTCCACTTCTAAGAAAAAGCTCCTGCTCTGTACCTACATAGTGCTTTGTGTGGCCCTCACTTGCATTACTTCAAGCTTCCCTGGTGCATTGCCTCAGGTGCCCTGGCCGCTGGGGGTTCAGGGGGCCCTTAGCTCCTTGTCCTGCCCCAGCTGCTACTGAGGCCAGCAGTTCTGTGTGGACTCTGGCCAGCTGCACAGGAGCACAACCTGGGAGCACTTTGCTTCACATCTTTGCTCAGAACCTCTTGCCCCCTGTGTTGGCATATCTCAGCTGCTATGAGGCATGAGACCCAGTGGGATGTGTCTGGTCCTCAGCTGGCACATGCGTGCACGCATGCACACACACACACACACACGCACATGCACATGCACAAGTTCAGAGGAGTTAATGCTCCCTGGATTGAAGCTTTCACCAACGGGATCTGGGATCGGTATAACTTCTGTCTTCTACCCACCTTCCCTAGGAAGAGGGTCTGTGAAGGCGAGTTGTTACCAAGTGGTGTCCAGTTCAGTAAGCCTTTCTTTCCTCGTCCCCTTTTCTCCTCGTTCCTCCTTTTCTGGGCTTGCACTCCCCAGTAAGTGGCATGATAGTTTTTGCACCTGGCTGTATTTTCTAGGGCATCTAAACCTGTCACTTTTTCCATGGTATTGCAGTTGCCTGTTTGTCTCTTGCTCCCCCGACCAGACTATATAATTATTGTGGGTAGATTCCCCAGTTTCCACACCTGCACTACAATCTCCCAGTGCCCAGTATAGTGTGGCACTCAGTAAAGGGCTATGGAATGCATGATTGACAACAGACTTTGGGAAATATAATGTTAACGAGAACCTGAAGACTTTAAGCTGACAGACCCAATATGGAGGGGGGAGTTTTTTCTTATATAATAAATTCTGTTCTTAAGGAGATGACTGATTTATACAACCAAGGGCCACAGGAAGTGCTGGAGCATAAGCAATGGAAGGACAGCTGCTTTCTTATGCCAGGAAAATACTGTGCCCAATGAGGCAGGATATAGCAAATAACTGGGGCAGACTCTTCACATGGAAGCAAAGATAGGAAACACTGGGAAGCAGACCACAGGCAAAGTGAGCAGGAGACTCCCCTCAGGTCTAAGGGAACGGACGCCTGATATGGAGGAGAAAGACCAGTTCCCCGTGGGACTGGAGAGCCAGGTGCAAGACAGACTGTATTAAAACTGCAGGAGGACTGGGATAGTCGTAGGTGAAGTCGTCCGGGGTGAAGGGAAACAATTCCCCCCAAGGGTAGGGCTCTCCCTGAGCCAAGTAGAAGTTTCTTGTTGCACTCCCCATCCTGCTTCTGATGCAGCCTTTCTTCCTTTCTGGCAGCCTGGTTCACTGGGGCTGAAACATGGTGTCCATGTGTGACCTTGAAACTACTGTGGTTGGTGCTTATTTCTGTGTCGACAAAGATGTGACCACAGCAGTGGACAGGCAACCCACCCAGCCTGCGTCAGAGAAGGTTTTAACAAAGGCACCTGTGGAGGGAACCGAAACAATACTCACTGGTAACTGGGCAGTTCAGAAGCTCCAGTTCCCTCTCAGCTCTGCATTTGGAAGCAAAATTGTGCACTTTGGACTGTGTCCCAGGAGTTCTTGGACCTCAAAAGAGTAATACTAGTCTTCCTGCTAATGAGGACTCAATCAGTTAATTGTAAATGAAAAGATGAGACCACGTCCACGAGGTGATGAAGAGGTTCCTCCTGGTCATCCCAGGACTTGCCGAGTCTGTCTGCAACAAGCATGCACTGTTGACCAAAACCTTTCTAGGGGACCAGGTGTGTGGCTGTGATTTATTGGAAAATGTGACCCATGGAGAGAAAAACAAAACAGGAGATGGACAGAGGAGAGGAGATGAGTAATTGCACCTGTCAGAAAATGAGGATAATGGCTCAGGATATGTACAGGGAGGCTCTGAGTTCTGGAGGAAAACACCAGTGCAAACATGAGGAATTATTTGTCCTCGATCTCCCCCAGAGAAGGTGGAGTTGATTGTCGGGCCTGGTGGCCTATATGGCCTTCCAGCCAACACTATTAACAATGCTCACTTACACTCAGTGCTCAGCCACTCTGCAGATACCGGGAGCTCTGATTTTGCAAAGTGCTATTTTTAAAACAACCAAATCATCCCATATTGCCCTTAACTGAAGCCCAGAGGAAGGAGCTGGTTGTCCTACCAGCCTTTGGCACCCAAGTGCTTTGCTACGGATGTCTTCTCTCTGCTGTCTCACCATCCTGATTAAGATTAATTGTCCCTGCGAAAGTGAGTCACTCAGAAAGGATGAGAAGGGTGGAGGGAAGAGGGCAGTTTGCTTTCTTTTTCCTACTTCAAATGTTTGTTCTGAAAGATCCAGAAGAATACAGGAGTGGAGCAAAGGAATTTAAAGTGTGGAACATGTAATAAAGGAGATCCAGGGAAAAGGCTATTATGGGCTCTGTGTTTATCTTCAGCCCAGTCAGTGGCTTTCAGAAGAGCATGCACTTGGCTGGCGAGCCAGGAGGGTGTGACTGCTCCCTGCCAGTTGGAGGGCCTTGACCTGAACTCTCAAAAATCCAGCTGACCTTGTCCAGCCCCTTCTACCCAAATAACAAGGCCCAGGACACCCTCCTCACAGACACACACCCTAAAGGTATATATTGGAACCCCAAAATTTCTCCTTGGGTGGAGAAGCCATATATAATCAAGAAAGAAACTGAGTAAGAAAAAGAAAATATATGACCACTAAACTCAAAACTGAACCAAAGAGGAAATAAATATTATTTATAGAGCTGCTTTCACTTGCCAGCCATCAGTGCAAAGGTTGATGCTGAGCTACTTCCCCAAGGACCAGATTTGTCCATCACCTCTGAGACTATATGTTCCTGGCTCTGAGGCCCTCCCATTCCCTAGCAAGCCCTTCAGACTCCCCCGTTGATGACGTGGGATTGGGATAAGCAACTCAGGCTCTTTGGGGAATATTTATTTGTAGAGGCCTTATTCAAAACCCATGATCACTACTCTTATTCCAGATTGAAAACATTTATCATCTATGCTTTTCTTTTTCTCTCATTATTTTAACAAAAGAAAGAAAGGTTTGGCAAGGAAGAAAATGTATGGCTTTGCTGATTTTGTGCATTCAGTAGGAATCAAGTCACCATGACCTGTTGGGAAGAAAATTGGGCAGGTGTCTGGAGATTGAGGCACATGGTATCTAACACAGATCATGGTGCATTCAGTATCCACTGGCCAATAAATGAATGAATTGGGGTGTGGATTCTAGCCTGTAAAATAACCACTTGTATAATCTTAGATAAACTACTTCTGCCTTCTGGACCTCAGAGATTGTCTAGCCCCACAGAGGAAACGAGCCTGCCTACTGCTTCAGATATTCTACTTACTGTCCCAGCAGCCTGAAGTCTGACCACTCCTGGGGCTGTCTTAACCTTTCCTTTCCCTAAAAACATCCATTTGGAACTATCCATGTTCCACATCTACACCTTGGGCTGAATGACCCTTGGACATTCAGCTCTTAGTTACAACCTGAGTCTACCTGGCAGATTAACTGAAGCTTTCTCTGGGTTCCTGAGCTCCCGATCTAAGGAGCATGGTATCTGCTTTTGTCAAGTCCAGGTTGTTGGCAGATAAGTCTGCAGCAACTCATCACCCAAACAGTAACTCATCTGTCCTCTCTCTGCCCCTCAGGCCCTATGGGCTACATGCCACAAAATGACTGATGATCATTCAAATCCATTGCCTCTTTGAGAAATTTATTTGGAGGAAGTATCCAGCTGCATCCCTAAGTTACAGAGAAGATACTTTTTATTCTCAAGCAAGTAATCAAGAAATATTATCATAATTCTGCCTGCCCCTCTATTTGATACCCTGATAATAGTTATTCCTCTCATCTAATCAAGGCTTGTTCATTTTTAGCTTGTCGGATTCCCAGCCATGGGAGCATTAGTCTATGCAATCTCGGTCAGAGTTAGAAAAGCAGGCAAGACGTAGGAATTGCTGGCCATTCAGAAGACTGAGCCAGGGGCTCAGAACCTAGATGGCGTCAGTCTCACTGTTCTGGGATGCTCGCCAATACTCCCTTCCACCCCTTTTCTGGGTCCTAGACTTGCTTAAGAACTAGAGAATATCAGACTGAGAAATCTCCAGATCCCTTTCAGCCCTCCTCTCTTCCTTTCAGAGATGAGAACACTGAGGCTCAGAGAAGTTAAGGGTGGCCTGCCAAAGTCACACAGCTGATAGAGCCCAGCCACTTCCCCCACACATGCCTCATGTCTCTCCCACCACCCCACGGGATTCACTCATTTACCCCAATTCCCACAGGACCCCATTAGCTTCTATTTGTAGCCGGAAAAATGTTGGCAACAATCTTTAGTAATGGCCAATCCAAGTTTCTCTGAAATGGAAAATTGGGGGACGATGAGGCATGCAGGATGGCCAATATATTCACAGAGGAACAAAAAACGCAGAAGACAGACCATTGTGACTGATCATGCCCTCACGAGGCCAGGGCAGACTGGGCATTTTGTTGTGTTGCTTTTCTTCTGACTTCCCTCTGCCCCCTGATCATGTCTCCACTTAACTTTGGCGTGGGAAAGAGAAGGTCAAGGATCTGGAAAGGCAAGGAAGGTATTTTATTGGTCAGAAATTGGCAATGTCTCATATTCCTGCTTTGTTAGTGTGCCTGACCGGTTGGTTAGAGACGGGTCTTTACCTCCTGGCTCCTCTTGAGCCCTATAAATTCATGCTTTTTAATTTTTACACAGCAGTTTATGGGTGACAAAAAGGGGAAGCCAAGGAATCTGTTGTCAGGGGCTGCATTGAGCAATGAACCATCTTCTCGGTTCTGTTTTTCTTTCCTCCCTCTGTGAGTCTTGTAAATGAGCATTTAGACCCTCTAAGGGAGATAGAAAAGGGTTTTGAGGGGATAAAAAGAAAAGTGCAGAAAGATCATCAGGGAAATATGGAAAATATGAGAAACTTGTCTATCTCTAGACAACTTGGATGTTTGGAGTGAGGGGCAAGAGAACATTCCAGCACATTATCCACACAATCCACTCTGAACTGTCCAGGCCATGAGGAGAGGAGAAAGGTGTAACCAACGACTCGCACCAGAATAGCTCAACTTTCTTTTTTCTTTTTTGAGACAGAGCCTCACTATGTTCCCTTGGGTGGAGTGTTGTGACATCACAGCTCACAGCAACCTCCAACTCTTGGGCTTAAGTGATTCTCTTGCCTCAGCCTCCCATAGCTCAACTTTTTCTAAGAGTTCCCATTTTGATAATCAAGTAAATGAGGTGAAAGCTTATTATTAGTTTGATGTAAGCACATCAAATTGTATAAAGAAAAAAACACATTATACCCCACATATACATAAATGTATTCATGGTCTATGTGTATATGACTTAATAAAAAAAATGACAATAAAAAAAGAGTTCCCATTTTGAAAGGAGTGATTTGGGGGGAAATGGGGCAAGACCTATAGAAGGCCAAGCAGTAGAGTTTTCTCTCTACAACTCCCTCACAGCATCATGGTTTATGTGGAATGTCCCCCAGAGCCCGAGGGGCCCTGAAAGGTGGCAACTGACAGAGCAACAATCAAAGCTGATCTTGAGAGAAACATTATTCATAAGCCAGTTGAGTGAAGGGCAAGGCAAACTGCTAGAATTTTCTTTATCAATAGAGCAAAGTGGGAAAATGGATTGAGAAAATGTTTTCAGTGTTCTTTCAGCCTAAGAGGAAGGTTAAAATTGAAAAATCATCATCATCTTCACCATCGTCTTGCCTCTTAGTCAACATTCATTAAAAGCTAATGCCCGCCAGGCGCCTTTTGAGCACTTTGCATAAGTTATCTCAGTCCTCACACCATCTCTCAGGTCAGCGGAATGAGCAGAGTCTCCCCCATTCTCTGCACAGGCCTGCAAAGAGAAGAAAACTTCTGGAGTCTCTTTAGCCTCTGCAAGTGAGAAAGCAAACGCTCAGAGGATTTCAGCTCCTGTTCAGATTTCCTGATATTTCCTTCCTGCCAAAGAATAAATGAGTTAATGCTAATATGTGGATGCTCCAAAGGGAGACAGAAGAGGGAAATGGCATTTAAGAGAAAAAAATTAGACCTCTGGATCCCACAGTAAATGTGGGAAGATCCTGACTGTGACACCTGAACCCCTGCCTGTGCGCCTTTATCGTGATGTCTTTGTTCGGCTAGAAAGCACTTCTCAAAAAGCTTCATCCAGTTCATGGAATCCACTTCCTCTGCCCCATCTTCTCAGAGCCCTGACCCCTTAGGTAGGAAGGTGCTTTCTGAGTGAAAATGGAGAGGACTTGACCTCTCTGTGGGTGGGAGGGTGGGAGGGAAGGCAGCCTCAAAGATAAGGCCTCACATTTAATCTGCAGAGCTGGACTCAGCCCACAGAGCACAGGGGGTGCAGTGTTCAGTCTCTGCTCTTTGCTGTCCCTGAGTTGTGTTACTCAAGGTCCCTTGAGTTTTCCTGATACATATCCCATACCAGTGGGCTGGTAGTGATGTTTGATGCCTAAGGAAGGTGAAAAGGGAAGAAAAAAAAAAACTATTGCCATAGAAGCAAACTGGAAATTTTAGAGCTGGAAAAATTCTGCTAGGGAAACACAAAATACAATTAAACCAATTTGGATTCTTCTGGGAAGAGGTGTGTGTGTGTGTGTGTGTGTGTTTGTGTGTGTGTGTGTGTGTGTGTGTGTGGTGATTCTAATAAACAGTGCATACTTGGACTCTCCCAAAGAGCAAGAGATCAGACTCCTTCCAAGGGCAAAGGTGATGCATTTGGAGAAATAACACCCTGGGATTGTCACAGGCAGCCCTGCCAAATACACAACAAGACACAGTGCCAGAATCCATGCATTTTAAAATCAATTCACAAATCCCTTGGATTAGCAAACATTTTATTTGCCTTTAGAATGAACCAATCTTATACACCATAAACATTTCATTAGGGCATTAAGTTCTGGACTCTGCCCCTCGTCCACCCAGCACTGATCCCGCCAAAGCAGCCAAACTCTGTCCACTTTCTTTGGTCGAGGCTGAGTTCAGTTAAGATATAATCTCCAGTCACTTAGAGTTGAAAATGTCTGTTTTTTCTATTGCTCACTCTTAACTCCTGCTCAGCTTTAACTACAGATGCCCTGGTGTCGTGGGCAGAATGATGACTTCTCAAGGATGTCCACATCTTAATCCCCGACCCCATGTCTGTGCTATCTTACACGTCAAAAGGGCTTTGTAGACATGAGTAAATTAAAGATCTTGAGATGGGGATTATACAGATGGGACCAATGTGTTCACAAAGGTTCCTGAAAGATAGAAAAGTGAGGCAGAAGAGACCAAGAAGGAGATGTCTTTTGTTCACACTAGTCAAACTTCACTCTTCAGGGAAGCCTACTTGTCTTTCTTCAAGGTTATTGCCGCCTCTTTCTGTACCCTGTATGTCTCTTCACAGCAATCATCACTGCCACAACCGTGCAGAAGTGTGTACGATTATTCAGTTAATCTCTGGGTCCTTCCCTGATGCTCATGAAACTGTGGCAGGGACTGTGCCAGGTTTTGCTTCCTTCTGAATTCCCAGGACACAGCAGGCGCTCAATAAATATTTGTTGAATAAATGAGCAAATGAAAGGGTGAACAGGATCTGAACCCCCTGCAGTTCTGAGTCTTCTTTAGTGCGGCTGGAAACACAGCGGTCCATTAGACACCCCACGGACTCACTCTTTGCATCTTGTTTTTATATCTTGCTCAGACCAGAATGTTTATCTTTACATATGGTCTTAATACATTTCTGCTAAGAGAACAGCAGTATCTATAACTCTAATCAATAGCTCAAGGAGTTTGTAGGGATGGAAAATTTCCTTTCTCTGTGTTATGATTTGTATTCAGATTATTCTGATTTTAACTCTTGACCCTGGGGCCCCACCGGTGCACAATGATGTCTGTTGTTCAAATGGAGAGCTCCTGTTGCTTTCCTCTCCTCTGAACCTGAAAGAGCATCCACTTATTCAAAGACTGAGGTCCCAAGCCCAGCTTTGCAATACCCCAGAGGGAGCCCATTTTCAAATCATCAGAACAGACTATTGAAAATCACTTCAACCTAAGTGCACTCCTCCATTTATTTTTGGAGGAAGTCGTGGGTGAGATTACAAACATCAGTTGTGAATACTGAAAAGGTAGATACACTCATTTTAGTTACTGCAGAGCAAGGACAAGACCCTGAAATGAGGCTGAGAGACATTGTCCACTGCTCACAGTCCTGCGTTCCCCAACAATTGATGGCTATGTCTGCAGAGCACAGGCAGAAGGCTCACATTTGACACTCATGACATGCATGGGAGGACAACAAGGTGATTCTAATCCCTTGAGACACTGAAATCACCTGGTAATTGTTCACTTTCTATTGATCTAGGTGGTTCCATGTCTTTTTCCCATGCCTCTCATCTAGTCCAATACAAAGTAGGCCCGGAGAAGTATTTTTTAAATAATTTTATTAAATCATAATTGTGTACATTGGTGCAATCATAGGGCAGAACGTGCTTCATATACAATCAGAAATATTTTGATTGTACTGTTAGAAATAGCCTTCATGGCATTTTCTTGATCACTATATAAAGACATTGATACTCTACCTTTAATAAGTTTCACCAGTACCCTGCTAAGATGCACCGTAGGTGTGATCCCACCAATTGGCCTCCCTCCACCCATCCTTCCCCCTCCCCTCCCCTCCCTTTCCCTTTTTCCTGTATTCTTATGCTGTAATTGGGTATAGCTTTCATATGAAGGAGAAGTATTTTTTTTTAAGGACTAAATGAATGTCAGACTTCTTTCAAAAAAAGGAGTGTTTCTAATTGACTTGCCCAACTTCACTCCATCAGTAAGTGAAGGACTTCAGGTTTGTAACCTGGCCACGTGATTGCTAGTCGGATGCCCCTTCCTTCCTCTCTGCAATCTGCCAGAGGAGTCCTGGGGAAGAGGAAGATGGAGGGATAGTGGAAACACACTTTGTGTGAGTGGCGCATACATGATGGGAAGTTTAAATCTCTTCAAAGAAAAGAACACAGAGGAAACAAGTTTTGAGATTACCCAAACAGCAGGAAAAATTTGGAGAGAAAATAGAGACACATAAACCAGCCATGATATCGTCAGTCTCCTTGCTCCAGCTGCATCCCATAAGCCAGGGAGAGCCCCCCAAACCAAGCGAGTGCGGCACACCCCTGACTTGGCAGCCAGGCCAACCCGGGGAATTTTATAGCCCTCAAGATGTTTAACGAAGCTGAAGACTTGGAGGATATGTATTCTGGCTCATTGAAGACAGTTTGTTGAAAAATATTTAACATTTCTTTATTAAAGGTGAACAGGCCAGGATATAAGCTCTATAAACTTGCCAAGGCGAGAATGTTGCTGGCATCCAGATGGAGAAATCATTACCCTGTGGGAGAACCGAGTCTTTCCTGTTTCCCTTTACAGGTGGCCACACATGACTTGTTTTTTTAATGGAATAATAATGCAGATGGATGAGCTTTTGAACACTAAAATTGAAACTGGATTTTTCTTGCTGCCTTATTACTATACCAGTTAGGGAAGAGGTTCTTGGTTAATTCTCAGGGTAAGCTTGTCCCAATGCATGGCCTGTATTATGGGAAGGACTTAGCATTGTCCCTCAAATTATACTACTTGAGATGTCAGCCGGGACTTCCCTGTCCTTCAAAAACAAGCCATCCCTACCTTGTGGGATGAACCAGACAAAGGCCTTTCGAGGTACTGGGTCCAGGGAATGGACCCTGGTTGTTGCATCTCGGCTAGTGATAATCATATTTAGGTAAACTTGATTAAACTCCCCCAGAGCCCAAAGCTCCTTGTGTCCCCTCTGTCAGGACTGGTGTGTTTAGGGTACACTCTCCTGGCTCACTCCCCAGCTGTGAATTGCTTCAGTTTCATTCCATACCATCTGGAATTTGAAATGCCACCACTTCAAATTTTTTTTAGGAAAAAGTATTTTTATACCTAGCAGTTTATTTGTAGTTAACTCTATGGAAGACTTCAGTGTTGAACAGTTTTGTTTTGTTTTTTAAATCTATGCATCCTCCTCCTTGCAAAGAACAAAACAAATCCCATTTATGTTATCATAGAAAAAGATTGGGAACCATCTTTTAGGACCTGAAAATTCCCTTGAGATCTGACCCACTAAACAGAATAGTTTATCAAAGCCCTAAGAGAGATTCGGGTGAGCAAAAAGTTCTCCTTATTCATATTGAGTGTGGTTCACACCTGTTTGCCCACAAACACACAAATAACTAAATTTCAGAAGAAGAGAAACACATGCACAGCGTTCAGCTGAGGCCTGAGGTATATTAATGGCAGAAAATAGACTAACATTCCCCTGGGCTGTCTATTCCTCAGTCCTAAGCCCTGGTTGTTGAGTTCCCCTTGGACTCCAGGAGATCTGCTTCCTCGGGAGTATCTACACTATCACCTCACCACTACCTTTATTTGGATTAGCTAAAATTTCTTTTCTTTGCAAAAATAATGCTAAGTTAGTTTTTCACTGTTTTCAAAAGGGAAAACTGAGATTTAGAGAAATGGTGGTCAAAAATCTACGAAGCGTCGGACCTCAACTAAAACCTAGCACAGGTGTCTGTAATGCTCGGCCCCTTTCCCATGTATTCACCCTAAGCCACAGTTCATTAGGTACTGAGGAAGATTACATTATGTGTTAGCAAATCTCCACACTGCTCCTTCCCACTCCTTGGGAGGAGAGAAATATAATTTCTATCCCAAGATGAATATGCCTCAATCAGCCACTGGTTCAAGGAATTTGAGAAATATGTGGAACAGACCCAAAGTCAACATGCAGCTAGCACCAAGATCAGTTAAGCCCAATTTAGATCAGCTGAACACCAGCCAACTTTGCAAACACATGAGTGAGAACTAAAGGCTTTCTTCTGTGTACCACTGGGTCTTGGGGTGATCTGTCACACAGGGTTTTATATTCATATCATTTACAGAGGTATATCATCTGCCTGCCACAAGCAACAGTTGCTCCAAATGTTTCTCCACTGAATAACATGCATCACCCACAAATTTCCTTGCTGCCCAACACTTGACCTGAATGTCAGAGTCACACATTGTAGGTTTCCTATTGCACTACACTTCTGGTACCCATATTTGTATTAGCTTTACTCAATTATACTGAAGCCACAAACGACACCAAAATCTTTGTGGCTTACAACAATCGAGCTTTATTTTTCGCTGATATTCATGCTGCTAGAAGGTCTTTTTCATGAATCTTCTTCATTTGGAGATTCAAACTGGAGGAGAAACCCCTCCCTGGAACATGCTATTCTTGCAAAAGAAGACAAAGAATGATGCCTTTGAAAGCTTCAACTCATTTATTTCTGTTCACATTCCATTGGCAGGTCATTTGGCTGAAGCTGATTGATAGGGTGGTGGGTATAAATTTCAAATAAGTGTAGATTAACTAACAGGGAACAAGAATGCCACAATACCCACCAAATAACAACCTCTTTATTCTTCAAGAACCAGCTAAAATTGTCAACTCTGTATCCCACCATGGGGACATCTCTCTCCCCTTCAGGTTCTGTTCTGCATAATTACAGCTTTGAGATGTATGGATGAATACTTGCAGGAAAATGTGCTGTGTCCCCTCCTACCTAGTGAGCCCTTTAAGAGTAAGGCTTATCTCTGATTTTATTTTATTTTCCAGTACCTAGCACCTAGCATATTGCCTTATTCATGTTTACCTCTATAAAGTTGTGTAATAATGCATGAAACCAATCATGAGCTCCAAGGGATATTAGAAGAAACTTATAAAAGAAGAGAGGGAGGAAGACCAAGAACTGCCTTCTGCACTTTCAAATGATTAACTTTCAAGTTAATCTACATCATATATATGATGACATATATACACATATAGATGCATATGTGTGTGTGTGTATATATATATGTCATTACTTAGAATTGTTTTTTTAAATACAATTGCATGGTTTGTTATATTCTTAAGTACATGATGAATAGTATAATTTAATCTTTTCTCCATATATTTATATATTTATTTATTTATTTTAATTTTAGGGTAATATAAGGGTACAAAATGCTAAGTTACATTGTTTGCATTTGTTAGGTAAAGTCCAAGTCATAGCTGAGCCCTCCACCCAGGAGGTACGGCATATGGGAACATCCTCCGAAGTAAAGTATCACAGGAATGGCAAAGCAAGCATCCACTGAGCTCATATATTTATTTTATGTCCACTCTGTGTTCAGCGTTGTGCCAAGAGCTGAGTCTTGAACTCATTTCAAACTAATTTTTGCCCTCCAAAACGTCTTAAGGGTTTGTAATTTAGTTGAACGGGGATAAGATACACACACACTGCTATGTTTATAGTCCCCCCAAATTCATATGTTGAAACTCTAATCCCCAATGTGATGGTATTTAGAGATTGAGACTTTGAGAGGAATTGGGCCACAAGGCCTGGAGTTCTCAGAAAGGGATTAGAGCCCTTCTAAGAAGAATCAGGAGAGAGCCTGTTTCTTCTCTATCTGCTCTTGGCCGCATGAGGACCTGAGAAGAAAGGGAACCCCCACCAGAATCTGACCATGCTGACATCTTTATTCCAGAGTTGAGGCTTTCAGAACTGTGAGAAATAAACATCTATTACATAAGCCACCCAATGTAAGGAATCTTATTCAGTCTGAAGTGGCTAAGACATACACACATGTATATATAAAAGAAAGAAAGGTCATGTGAAAAGAAATAAGAGAATTCCTTTTAAATGTTGAAGGTTTTTTCATTTGCAAGCCATTTTCCATGCGTTATCACATTTGATTTTTACAATAATTATCACTACACTTCACAAATAAAGAAATCAAAGCTGGTAAAATGTCAATATTTATTGATGATTACACAGCTGGTATGTGTTAATGCTGAGAAACAAAACTGGGTTCAAATCCTGTGTTCTCTCTGGAAATGTGCTGCTGACTCAGTTCAGGAACAAAAGGCTCCACTATTCTCCAGGACCTCTGAGGAAGCAGCTCCCTCCCCCTTCCTCTGCACCCAGGACTCCAGTGCCTTTATAGGAATGAAGGCCTGGTGCTCATTTTTGCTAAGCTGGGCTGTTGGGTTTGGCTGGGCACTGCCCAAGGGCGGAGGTGGCAGGCAAGAGAATGTGTCTGCTGTGTAGCGCCAGCCAGGCCTGCAGAGCTGGCATTTTCTAAAAGAATGCTTGCTTCTCAGAAACACTATTGATAATGAGGGTGCTCACTTTTAAAATGTTGTAACTGATATTCTAGGAAAACAGACCTGGTTCCAGAGTGCAGCTGTGGGCGTTGGGTTTAAGGTTGGAGGCTGTTGTTTAAGATGAGCTTTCAGCTGGCCTGCTGACCTGCGGAGGGACAGCAGTGAGGCAGCACAGTCAGCTCATTGTGCTCAGGGGAGAAGAATACCAGGGCTTCCTGGAGCCTTAGAAGATGGTGAGAATTTCTGAACCTGGCAGCTACAAAAGTGGACTTTTCACTTTCTGGGACCCATGAGAGTGAAGTATGTGCATATACTCATGTGTATGTGTGTGTTTCAAACCAGAGGAAACCAGCCCTGGGATTACAGGAAATTCCCATTAGCCTTGGTCAGGCATGGAGAACAATGCAAATCTTTTGACACAAAGACAGACGTCTGGGACTGATGGGAAAGGAGGTGGCCCAGAGCAATCTTCTGGGCTTGGGGAGGCCTCAGTCTTCAAAGGTGCAGTATTTAGCCTTATGTGTCTCCCCTGAGCAGCAGAAGGAGCCTGGCAGAGTAATAACTAAGAGTCACACCACAGATGAGCCCCTGCCTCTGCCTAGAGGCCACACATTCAGAGCTGAGTCGGTCACCTGGGCTAAGTCTCTGCCTCCTGGACCTCATTCTTCCCAGCATATCTCTCACCTCACACTTATTAATAATGAATGGGAAACAAAACAAAGGTTCATCACCTCTAATTATGTGCAGGTGCTTCATTTCCTTTATGATGAGAACCACGCAGTATGACAGTGATAACATTTATGAAGAGCCTACCAGGTGCAGGCATGGGTCTAACTGTTGGGCACACACTAACTTATATTGAATTTCTCCAATAGCTTCAAGTGCCAAGCAGAAGGCTGAGACAATTATCTTCATTTTACAAAGGAGACAGAGGCCCAGAGAAAGATGGTTGACAGCTAACAGAGGAGTGAGGATTCCATCACGGCTGTCTGACCCCAACGATCTCCTTTCTGCTGCAAACCAAGACTGCAGCCCCCATCTGAACAGAGTGGGTCTCTTCATCTTCTTCCACCTGACATCATCCCCAAGGGGCTGAGCCAAAGGCAACCTCCACTCTAGGATTCATCTGGAGGTCCCCAAAGACTGCATCTCTTAACATTGCATTGCCAAGGGTTTTAAAAACCTGCCCATCCTTAAAAGTTCAGCAACCCTCATGACCCAATGAGTAGCTGGTAATGACAACATTGGTTATATCTATGAAAACTGGGATACTTTGTACTCAGTACTTCTGTTAAGATTTGTTCTGAGTTCTGTTTTTAATTGGTGATTGGTGTCATACAAAATCTAATTTAATAAGTCTTTTCTTTGGGAACTATGAATGTCAAATGATAATAAGCATTCTCCCATTCTCAAGGAGAGAATGATAGACTGGAATTAAAGGAGAAAATTTTCTCTGTAAAGCAAACCTGAGACTCTAGTTTTCAACATACCTAGGGCCTTCTTAGCCCTTTAAAATCTTGACTTCCACTCACTATTTAATATTTAGTCTGCGTAGTTACTCCCCAGGTCTTCACCCTAGAGTCTCCAGTTATAGGATCTCAGTGACACAGGGACCCTCCAGGTGACTGCACCTTGCACACAGAGCTCCTTAAACACATTCGTACATAGCACCACATTCTTTCCACCTGGATAACTCCTACTGACCTTTCACAACACCATCACCTCCTGCAGGATAGATGCGTCTGGGAGGTCAGGTCCAGTTCTGGAGGATCCCACTGTATCATGTGCATACTTTCTCTATCTCAACACCTGTCATCTCCAACTCTTACTGCCTAAATCCTCACAGCACTGTGAATTCCTTAAGGCAAAGTCTGTATTCCTTTAGCTGTATATCCTCAGAGTCTGATGCCCTTCCTACAACATAGCAGACACCCAAAAAAAATGCTGAGTGAAGGATTCACATTTATAAATCTACTTCTAAAACAGACTGGACTAAGGTATATGGACACCCCCCCATTATAAAGCACCCTAGATCAAATATAAGCTCACAATAACAGAGAAAAAAGAGTTCCATTCAGAAAAGGGTATTGTGTGTGCACATGAGTGTGCTCACAGAAGAGAAAAAGAAAATCAGGATCAGGAGAACCAGATCCTCCTTCCTCTGCCTCTCTGGCCTTGGAAATGCTGTCTGAAATACAGCTGGCATTCACTGCTTATACACCCACCCTCATGACCTTGGCTGGTGCCCATGTCTAAACTACATTTATGGCATCCAAATTGCTAATTTGTTATTGAGGTGGATGGAAGGGACAGGTAGGAATTAAAAGATGAGAAGGGGAAAAAATACCCCAAACAGTAAAAGTTAAATTTCCTGCCAGGTGGCTTCCAAATCATCCAGCAGCCTTATTCAAGGCTTTGATGTCTTGGGCCAAACATTTCCAGATCTGTAATATTTACCCTGCAGTCTCCAAAAACAAAAGTTGACTGTGTTCCTTGAAGTCAATCTCACCAGCATTTGAGGATGACAGATGGGAGAGGCTGAAAAAGAGTTATTGGGTGACCTGGAAATCAGTGGTAAGCATTTGTTATGCTTGGCGCGCTCTCTCTCTCTCAGCCTCTCTCTCTCTCTCTCCCTCCCTCCCTCCTTCCTCCATTCTCTCTCTCTCTCTCTCTCTCCCCAACACGCACACACTTTATATTGGTGGTGCTTCTCTTTCAACCTCCCACTGTGAAGTTTTCCCCCAATCCAATCACATGCTGCATTATTCACCAAGTATGTCAAGAACTCACCCTGAACAATAGCTGAGTCAACTTTCCAGTCTGAATTCTTTTAACCCAGTAGTTGAACTCTGCCATTTATACCCATAGACTAAACAAAGAAAAATAGTGATGGAGGCAATTCTGTGTGCGAGGTAGAATCTCCGTCTACCTATGGATTAATGCAGGACAGATCTTTGGGGAGGGGACATGAGTGATGGCTAAATGTAAAATTCTGAAACTGTCAAGACTCCATCCCAGCCTAGTCTCCTTAGTATCAATAGGTGTGTATCATTTGCTTTCTTTTCACTATCACACATCCTTCTTTGCTTCTCCAAATATCACTCCTTTTTCAATGTTCTTTATGTGTCACCATCCTCACAGTCACTCAGTGAATATGTGCAGAGAACCTGCCAATACCTGGCTCAAACAGATAATAAACACATAGATAAGTCAGGGTACAGTATGTCAGATGGTAATTCAGGCTGTAGATGAAAACAAAGTAGGATGCATAGGTTAGAGAGAGGGAGAACTGGAGCATTCTTTGTCACACGAGTACAGACCAGAAAGAGATTAAGTCATGAAGAACAGGCTGTGGGAGAAGAAATGTCTGGCATAGTAAACATCTGAAGCAAAGGCCCTGGGACAAGATGGTGTGGTTTGACCAGAAAATGGCACATGGCCAGTAGACTGGGCCAGAGGAGAGAGATAGAAAATGAGGCAAAGCTTTGGACAGCCTCTGGCTTTAACTCCATCTGAGATGGGAGCCATTGCTGACATGTGAGCAGAAGGGAAGTTAAGCCACCCTTGGATGGAAAGACATAGGGTGGCTTGAACCAGGATGGTGATATGTGGGGCACTTGAAAGTTTTGAGACACGGTATGTTCTGATCCATTATTTCACTTTCAAGAAACACCATCAACCGTGTCCTTTTGATTCACCTGTGTAAGTGTCAACTTGTGTGCCTTATTGGCACAGATTTTATGTTTTCTGATTTTTGTGTATCTCAAAATTTTCATAATGATCCACATAGTAAAAGGAAAATTCTGGAAATGTTTGGAAGGTGAAGTTAACCATTATAATTGTTGACAGATTCGTGAAGAGATGTCAAAATGACTTCCAGGTCATTGGGCTTGAACAACTGAAATGAAGGATTTATTTCTTTATCTATGCTCTCAAGTACTCAAGTACTTTCCTTAGTATCAATATTATAACATTCTAGTACTCATTGTGCATGTGAACATCTCTTCTACTAGATGTACGCTTGACTTTCAAGGGTCTTAATGCACCAAGACTCTAATGAAAGCTATGGATTCTTGTCAATGAAGAGAGAAGCATGCAAATACAAATTCATACACATATTCATGTTCAATTTTGAAAGAATCGTGTCTTGTGTTGGGCTCATCAGTGGGCCCCTGAATAGTGGATGGATCCAAGCTTAAAAGATTAAAGCACTAGAATCATTTATTCCCACTTAATACATTATTATTGAGCACTTAGGCCTCTCAAGACATTAAGTATTGGCCAAAAATAGCTTGATTCTCTGCTCAAGAAGATGCCTTCTGATGGGGGAACTGGACAAGATTCTAATTCATAAACAAATAAACAAGCAAATAGTTATAACTTGTGAAAGAAGCTATGGAGACAAATCAGGATGACATCATCTCTAATAGGGTATAGTATAACAGGAAACAGAAACCATCTGGGTCTCATAAACAGAGGGCATTAATACAAGGAATTGGTTGTACATATGATGGAAAGAATACAAGACAATAAGATCAGGTACTAACATCCTGAGAAGACACTACTTCTCCTAGGGAGGGAGACGCAATAGGAAGAGATGGTACCAGTAGAACTCCGAAACTGAGACTACCTGGAAGCCAGAATCAAAGAAGGGTGCTGTTCCATGGGAGCAGAAAGTTCTAGATTGCTGGGCCTGCCAGGAAAGTTCTAGATTGCTGGGCCTGCCAGGTTCTTACACTTTACTTATACAAATACAGAGATTTGTATAAATACAAATACAATCTTCCACCTAGTCATTTATCTTTCATCTGTGAAAAGTTATTTGTAACATCACTTATAGTAATTAATATACCTTCGAAAAAAGATTTGGTAATTGACATTTAAAGCACTTGCTGAGGCCATTTGTGAAGTGTGTATTATCTATTAGGGCAATTTGAATATAGCCTAACTGCCCATAGAGTGTAGAGGGAAACTAAACTGCATTCAGTTCACACCAGCTTGTTTATAAGGAAGCATGGTAAAGTTAATTATGGCAAATGCAACAGAGGGGACAAAAGGTACCTAGTGCAGTTAGAACTTTGCTAGCAAAGAGGAGAGAACATTGAAGTGAGACTGCAAAACTGGGAACTGCTAGACCTCACAAGCCATCTTAAGGAGTTTGCCTTCCATTCAAATTGCACTCACAGGGTTCTGAACATGCTGAATGCTTTGTGGATATTGGACCACAGAGGAGGGGGAGTGGAGCCAGGACATCCTAAGTATTTAGACAGGGATATTGGCATAAAGCTACCATGATGGTGGTACAGATGAAGACAAATGGAGAGAAGTGCTTTGGAGATAGAAAATCAAGATGGTGATTGAATGAGAGTCTGGAGCGGTGGTAAGGCAGAAGATGAAGTTAAAGATGACTCCCTAGCTTGGAGCTCATATGCAGGCCATACAATAGTGTATTTCACCAAGATGGAGGAGGCGGAAGGAGAGACAAGATCTGGAGATAAAGTAGAAAAACAGAGGTAGAGAAGAGATGCATTTTGTATATATTAATTTTGTGACACAAAAGCAAGGAACACAGGTTATCTTATTTAGTTATGTGTCCACACGCATGAGCCTGGCTAGTGGTTAGCGTATGCTTGAGAAATTGAAAATAATAGGTGTGTTAAAGTTTTTGTCTCTTTTCTTTCTCTTCCCCACCTTCTTTTTCTCCTTCTCCTTTTCTATCTCTCCTTCTCTCTCCACCCCTCCATATGTAATAGCACCTAGATTCCGCATTGTGGCCCAAATCATCTAAGATAAGACGAAGCAACAATATATTTTAGACAGAAATAAAAGTTCTTTAAGCCTTGAGGGCTTGGGCTTGAGTTGCAAGGGTGACACCAATAAGAAATCAAGCAAGCTTAAAAGAACGCAGTCTGGAGTCTAAATAAAGGAATGCATCCCACGAGTCTCCATCTCTCTGAGATGAATAAATCACCTTCCATTTCACTTGAAGTTCCATCAATGTACTTCCTTTTTGCAACTCAGATAGGTGACTCTGTTGCAAAAGTTATTGTCCCTATGGGTGGATGTAGCTATGGTTTACTCATCTGTAAAATGAAAGAATTACACTGGTTGATCCCTAAAATTCAAAAGACACTTTTCAAATCCTTCTCATTTTCTGCAGTTGTACGGAAATGTCTTTTAGAGTGCCAGCAACACAGCGGCCCCAGCTGTGGTGACCTCTCCGTTACAGCCCCATGAAGTAGACTGCGAAGCATCAGCTCTCTGTATAAGTACAACACAAGGTGGGAAAAGATCTACATCTATCTCTCATTTCTACAGAAGGAGGAGAGCTCTTCTTGCCACCATCTGGAAAAATATTATTCTTCCTTTTCTTTATTTCTTTATACCACCCCAAGGAAAGAGATAATAGTACTCTTGGTACTCTGTGGTTAACTTAATTTTGGAAGCACATTTTAAGAATTTTCAAGGAAGCAGAATCTACTGAAAGCTCCATAAGTCAATTAAAAATTTAAAAAATTATCCTTGCTCTGTCTCTTAACAGCAGATTTTTCCAGGCTATTCACATATTAAATTATATATAGCACCTTTTTCCTTGTAGGGGATATAGATACAGTCTATAAGCATAAAAAAACCTTTGCTGTGAACACAGGATGCTTATTTATAAAGTACAGAATATTTCACAAAACATGTCATTACAGTCCCCCATTAAGTCACAAATCCATCCATAGTTACAATTGAGTCCAATTTGGCTCTGAGCCTCCTGGTAGCCAATGCAAAACAAAGCACAGAATCAGTTCCAAAATACTTATTATGATAAAGAAGGATGGATCCCATTTTGAAAGGATAACAAAAAAAAAAATACTTTGTTTATAGCATGGGGCTATTTAAACAAGGAATTGGAGAATGATCCAGTAATAGTCCCTAACTTGCCCATGGCAAAGGCTGTGACATTTCATATGTTTTGTTCTTTACTGAAAGTCAAGGGCATTGTGTGAAAACACAAGTTAGTGAAGGTCTAGGGGAAAAGCAGACCTTGAGTGGTGCAGCTACATGCAAAGATAAAGGCAGATGATCTGGAAAGCTCTGCCTGATATGAGGCTAGAGCCGCATGTATTTGATATGTGAGTACCATGAATTGAGATGGGCTGTGAGCATAAAATGCATACCAGATTTTGAGGATTTTGTACAACAACAAAAAGGGGGTAATGCCTTAATAATTCTTATATTAGCTACATACTGAAATGATAATATTTTGGATATACTTGGCTCAATAAAATATATTATTAAAATTAATTCCATTTGATCTTTATTTTATACTGTTTTAATGTGGCTACTAGTAAATTGAAAATCACATGCATGGCTCAAAATTGTGTCCTGCTTTACGTCACCACTGGATCGTGCCAGCTCCAGAGGAAGGGTCAGGCTATTGTACCATGGACATGCTGCTTTCTCTCCCTGCCCATCATTCCCCCCCTTCAATGAGCTGAGGGACCCTATTGCTCTTCTCCAAGGGTAAAACTTGCTACTTATGAAAAATGCTTGATGCCTTCTCCACTCCTTTAATCAGAAGGCTGCTCATGGGCATGAAAGTAGGGGAATATTCTGAGTCCTAAAACAGTCCTTCTAGGAGAAGCACCTGTGATCCTTCATTCCCTGGGGTCCGTGGCTGTTTGCTCTGCCTTGAGGAAGTGCAGTACTCTGTGATTTCAGTGTCTAAGACAGATAACTCTGGCCCCTGTGGAATAACCAGCAGGATGATGCGGGTTGGCGGGGTGACTGTTTATAGAAGAGAGGAGTCAAACGCTTCTCAAGGACTTTGTTTAAAATTTTTGTTGTAACCACATAGCTCCCTGTTTGGGTTTGCTGCTCTCATTAAATAAATATCTGGAGAGTTTTCATGGATCATCTCAGATACTTGTGACCAAGGTTTTTAAGATAATGAACCACACTCCTGTGCTAAACTTAGTGGATTGCCAAGTTGGCTATTGTGGGGGATCTAAGAATGGTTGAGTGAACCGGTGAGGAATGGGATGAAGCTCTTCCCAATCAGACCAATTGAAGGGGATGCTTTTAAAGTTATAGTCAAGTTTCCTGCTCACCAGAATATTATATAATTTCTTATGGATCTGGTTTAGGTCAGGACAAGACACAGGGAAGAGAACCACCAAGACATTATGATCTGACAAAACAGAATTGAAGGGAACAGAACATCTTGTTCACTTGAAGTGTGCCCAAGATTCAACTCCTCAGTTTGAATGAGCATATTCTATTTATTTCTGATTAGCACAGAAATGATACATTTGTGTTTTGTCTTAATGAAATATTTTGAAATGCTAAGGATGTATTTGGAGCTCTACATTTGGCATTTGAAGTTCTAAAATTGTCTCTTGGCAAATTCAAGTCACTTTCAACTCAAACTTTCCTTAAGGAAGTATCAGAGATAGAGGAAGTGGTTGAAAATGTAGTTGGGATAAAATAACTTTTTATAATTAATAAACTTTATTTTTAGAGTAGTTATAAATGTACAGAAGAATTGAATAGAGTGTAGAGAGTTCTTGTATGCTCTCCCCTCCCCTCTCACACACATATACAATTTCCACCACATTTGAGATCTTTGAATTAGTGTGATAAATTTGTTACAAGTGACGTACCAATATTGATTATTTGGTAATTAATTATTTACATTATTACTTACCAATACCCATAGTTTATATTGTGCTTAACTCTCTGCATTCTATAGCTCTAGGGGCTTCAGCAAATGTACAAAGTCACATGTCCACCATTACAACAGCACATGGACGAGAATCAGTGCTTTAAAAATCTTCTGTGCTCTGACTGTTCATCCCTCCCTCCTTCCAGCTCCCCTGACAACCATGATCTTTTTATTGTCTCTATAGTTTTGCCTTTTGCAGAAGGTCATATAGTTTGAATCATGTAGTATGCAGCCTTTCAGACCAGCTTCACAATAAACTTTTAAACTTCCTCCTTTTCAAATGCTAAGAAAATTAGCATGAAGAGGATGGGAACAAAACAATGGCAAATTTTAGGGCGAACTATTGTTTTTAGCTCCTGATTTCTGACAGATCACTCTGGAGGAGATCCCAGGATCAGAAGAGTTGCAGCTGCGTGAGGCAGAAGTACATGGACACAAATAGACACGCACACCTCAAGCAGGGACAGGGCTGGAGGCAGTGTGGGAGTTGAGGGGACTTTGAGTTTGTCCACGAAAGTAACATAATGATGGCTGAACCACAACATCAAGTTTTGTCCCTGGAAGATAATAAAACCCTATTTTCCACCACGAGGTTAGTTAAGATCCTCCTGGGAATGAAAATATAACACACCTTTTAGATCTGATACTCCTTTGTGTGTGTGTTTTTTTTCTTGTCTAGTTTAATTTAATTTTCAGTCCTGATTCGAGAACATAACTTGTTTCTTCAATGGGTCAAACTTGTTATTTATTTTTCTGAATAGTTTTTGCTCCATTACTGTCTTTTTTTCTGGAGCCACATATTCCAGTTCATTTTGTTAGAGGATCCTTACAATAATACAGGGGAATCTGTGCTTTAAAAAATGAAAATAAAGACCCCCAAAGAAGCAAATCTAAAAGTCCAGCTCAAATGAGTCCCCTCCAACAAGACTTATCTTTGCATATTTATGGTTACATATAGACAGAAAGAGAAAATATCAGGAGGCTCTATAACAACATACTGTAACAACTCACTAGAATGTAAGTTCATGGACATCAGCCATGTCTCCTTTTCTGTTTTTGTGTAGGACTCATTCCGAGTATCATAGGCCATGCGGAAAAGGTACTAGACAAATGCTTTGTATCATCTTGCCTGTTGATTCAGGGACTACCTAAATTGCCATCCATTCTCCAGACTCACCCTCTGGGAGCAAAACCATATAATATTCCTATGAGAACCACATTAGCCTCTAAGCATTCATGGTGTGATGTGAGGAGCTCCAGGGAGACTGGCCCTCCTGGATGCCACCATGGAGAACACGTCTGGCCAGCATCCATCTGTCTTCTCCTGGTAATAGCACTCTAGTTTTCTTTGGTGAAGACTCCTCCCCATTCTCGAGTCAAGGGATTGGTGCTAAATGTACACTCCAGTTATAGAGAGGTGACATATGGCCCAGCAGTACCTAGTGTTTCACTTCCTGGGACCAAGTGTTTACTTCTTGGTAGCCACAGGACCCAAATCAAATCAATGAGATATAACTCTTGGCTCTTGCTAGAAATCTTGTGAAATAGGTTCTTGGTCCAGGGTTCTTAAGCCATGAAATGGGGGTCCAGGGCTGACTAATGTTATTCTATCACTGCATGCTCAGAGCCATCCTGAGACTAACCCCAATGCAGGAAGGAGAAAAGAGCTGACCTATGGTCCCAGGAAAAAAGTCATGAGCCAGAGAGGTAAACCATAGGACAGGGAATCTTTGCCAGATGTTTTGGGCAGGACAGATATTCAAAAAGGTAATATTGTACACCTGACAGAAGTGGAGAATCAGCCAGTTACAAGGCCACTGGGACCAGGCTGAAAACACCAGGGGACCACGAGCTGCATGGGTGAGGATCAAAAGAGAGTCACTGTCACCAATGCCACCAGCCCTATGAATTCCCTCAGGACCCCAAGAGCAACTCACCTTTAAAGACTGCACTCCTTCCCTAACTTCTGGGCTAGTTACAGTGAACACGCACAGACTCAGGTCTATAACACAAACCCCAAGTGATGGAAAGAAGCCAAAATGTGACTTGAGGGAGGAGAGGGAAGAAAGGAGGGCAAGGGAGGCAAACGATTCATTTCTAAACAGCCTCTGTCACTTGCCACCTCCACCTAGGGGGAAGGACAAAGGGAGGGCAGTCTGGGTGGAAGAACAAATAGCAAAGGGTCTTTCTGGCACCTGGAAGTAAGCAATTTGATACAGGGCCCCAGAAATGGAGCTGCAGAACCAGCTCTATGGGGATGGGGGAACTATATGGATTCCAAATACTTCCCCGCCAGCCCTGCCCTCTCTCCAGGCGCCAGCAGGTCATGTCACTGCAAACAAATAACAGGGGAAAGCCTGCCAGGAGAAATGACAAGGGTGTTGGTAAGTTCAGAGGCTTCCACTGGGCAGGGCCATCGGAGCTCTACTGCTTCTTTAGTGGGATTTCTCGTGGCAGCAGCCAGGGACTTAATTAAGCACCTTCTTTGTGCTGGGACCCTGGGCCTGGTGGTCATTTAAATTCATTAAATTCATTTTTCAGATATTCTTGTAAAGGCTTATGGAAAAATAAGTCAAAGTTAGTATCATCCCTAAAAAGAGGAAACTAATATCTCCTTAGGTCACACAGGAAATGAATGCAGGGGAAGAAATCTTTATAGCTATTACTATTCCATGAATCTCTCACCATAACCCTTTTCAGAAAATTAGCATGGTGGCTAAGGGGAAACCCTGGCAAATCCTCTCTGTAGCAATTCTCTATAATTCATTACAAAGAAATCAAGTTTTTTGTTACTCAATGTTGTAATGTGAAGATAATATAGACCCTCACCACCAACAGAGATGGCCCAAAGATACGTTTGTTGAAAGTGTATTTCACTCAAGTTTGGGGAGAAGTTCAGGAAATGTCACTACTTAGTATTGATTTTTTGATATATTTTTTAAAAATCTATCATTCTCCCTTTTATGCATATATATGTGCACACACAGACACACACACACATATACGTGTATATATATATTACACACAATTTGGTATTATTGCGCACAATTTGTATATTTTTTTCCAGAGTCACATATGCTTCTAAAACTCTCAAAGCAAAATACACTGTTACTTTTTAATTTTTATCAAAAAATATAGCTACAAATTAGATTTTATGTTCATGATAGTCATCATCACCATCTTTGTCATCAGTAGAAAGAACCACTAGCGATCGGACAAACATTTATGAAATGCGTAGTATGTGTTGAATCCCAGGTATAAGGTAGTCCTTAAGACACAGACTTCAGCTTACATACTAGTGATGAATGAAGACACCTGAATGGAATATTTAAATAACATAGTAAAGGAAATGATGAAGACAGAGGTTTCTGTAGATACCAGAGTGGGCTGGAGAGAGCTGAAACACAACCCAAGCTGGAGATTTCCAGGAGAGCTCCCTGGAGGTGGTGGTGAGTCTTTTTTTTTTTTTAAATTATTTTACTGTATTATGTTAGGAACTTACCATGGGATCTATCTGCTTAACAAATTTCTAAGTGCATAGTACAGTGCTGATGACCATAGGTACAGTGTTGCAGAACAGAACTCTAGAATTTGCTCACCATTCTTAACTGAATTTTTATGCCCATTGATTCATAACTCTGGATTTCTCCTCTCACCGGCCCTTGGCAATCATCATTCCAGTGTTCAATTTTATGAATGTGACCATTTTATAATAATACCTCATATAAAAGGGATCAGATTTTGGCATATGCACACACTGTATGTGTGCTGTTCTTTGAATTCTCCTTTAAACCAGTGACATATTCCTGGTTCCCTCATTAACTACTGAGGGGTATAAATCTCATTTTACAATGTTTAAGAATTGTGGTTCACCCCTTAACAATGGGTTGCTAATACAGCTGTGTCTCAGAGTGCTCCGATCCTCACCATAAAGACGGATCGCCCTCAAAATTATGAAAAAAACTAAAACTCTTCTTTAGCACCATTGTGTAATTATTTTCTATAATCTTGTCCTTTTAATGGAAGCTCCGTTTCTTAGCCATCTCCTTCTCCCAGCCGCTCCCTGACCACTCAGAAGAGCGATCTTCATCCCTTTCCCAGCACAATTAATTTTCTGTAAAGACTGGTGTTCAACTCCATTAAAATGTAACTGAGAGATAAGCAGTAAGGTGCATCCTTTTCTACTCACCTTCTCCAGCATGTTGCCAGGGAACAAAGCCTTCAGCTTAAGAAAAGGATTTCTAAAGGTTGAGATTTCTGGGGAAAATCACAGACCACTTTGTAGAGAAGAATAAGGGTTTTTCAGAGGTCTGGATATTAGTCTTTGTAATTCTGTGCTCTCTCACTCCCCAAAAAGAATATTTTTTGAGTGATAACCAGCACTAAATAGGCGAGGCAGGCTGTTTACCGGGGTACGCCTTTGAAGGACAGGTTGCTGCTAACAGAGAGTTATTTAACATTCTGTCTTAAACAATCCCACAGCAGACACATTGTGAAATAAGCATGTTGAGTACACAGAATTTTAAAAAGCCTTTATTAGGTGTGCATGCGCCTAAGCACCAACTCTTTGCTGCCACCTGCTCAGGGAGGGAAGGGGCTGGGTATTCAGAAAACAGCCCAGCTGACCTCCTGTCCTGCTGTGGTCTCCACCTCTAAACCTTCTGAGTTTTCACATGGCGAAGATGACAGAACTTTCTGAGGACAGAAGTAATGGGAAGCTTGAAGAAATCAGCAGGCAAGACTTTCCCATGTGCCCCCCTTTCATGGTTTTCCTTCAGTATGAAAACTGCCCAATTGCTCTGATCTCTAGTTAAATTGCTGAGATAGGCTTTTGGGCTGGAGCTGGAAATGTTCAGCATGCAGTGGTTTTGTGAATCAGACTTGTGACCATCTTGCCCCCCACCCACTTTAAATGGGGGCAATTGATAGGTAAGTGTAAGGAGACTTCCAGAGATCTCAGGCCACAATCAGCTGGTTGAGTGTCCAATCTGAAGTCTTAGATGTAATGAGCTACAGGCAACAATAAGAACTCAGGAGCCAACAGTTACCAGATCTATCAAGCCCCACCTCTCCCATATATTCTCTTCTTGCTTGTGCCAGCCCTCCCACAGACCTCGTGCAGAGCAGTGAGCCTGTGGGGAAGAGCCAAGAATTCCTTCATCTGGGACTCTGCCTCCACACCCCTAATGATTTAGTGCTGGAGAAGATCTGCTTTTCAGATCTCATCAGCTCATCTTTGAATAGAACCTATGACTAAATGGCAATCATGTGATTGCACCTGCACCCTTCAACTCCTCTTCCCTCACAGCCACAATTGCCAGATATGGACAGAGTTGATTTCCCACTTCGGGGACACATGTGATCATGCAGTTATCTTTAAACCATACTGCCTGAAGATGATTTAGTCCAATTCCAGCAGAGAGTGAAGAGCAGACCAACAGCTGATAGACCGGGATGGTGTCTGAGTCAAGTCTAGAACCCAGAGTTGGAAGGACTAGGGCCAAGAATACATCAGCTCATTTAATTCATTCATTGGAGAAGCTCTTTTTTTTTTTTTTTTTAGAGACAGTCTCACTTTATCACCCACAGTGGAGTGCTGTGGAGTCAAACTCGCAGCAACCTCCACCTCCTGCGCTTAGGCAATTCTCCTGCCTCAGCTTCCCGAGTAGCTGGGACCACAGGCACCACCACAATGCCTGGCTATTTTTTGTTGCAGTTTGACTGGGGCGGGGTTTGAACCCACTACCCTCAGTATATGGGGCCAGCACCCTACTCACTGGGCCACAGGCTCTGTATCTAGTTCCTAGTCTGTGTATTTCATTATAAAATGAGTTAATTTAGGATAATGTATGTAAATGTGGCTTGAAAATAATAATATGCAATGTAGATGAAATGATCTGGAAAACAATAATATGAATGTAATATGGAATATCTATTATGCACTAATCAAGAATTTCACGTTAATTATCATTTCTAATCCTTGAAGTTGAAGCTCAGAGAAGTTCAGAAATTTGCCCACAACTGCAGTGGTCTGTCTGATTTGGAAGTCCTTCTTTTGATGGTGTAGCCATATGTTTCCCAAGCTATTTGCTTGGGGAGTTCACCTGGATAGCTGATCTAATGCTCTTAAGGGTCAGTGCTGGTTTTAATAATATTTAAAGCAAACCTCTGCAATGGCCCCACATAAACTCCTTCAGATATCTCCACACTCCAAAGCAACCAAGGAGTAAGTGATTCAATGACAAGGTTGGTGGCATTGTAAAAGAACACACAAGGGTCTCTCCTGAAGGACTTTTCTACTCCACCAGCTCTGATGTTTCTAGACTCACTTCCTTTCGAATGCCACATGTTTTTTAGACTATGTAAACCTGATTGGGTCTGAGTCTTCATTTCCCAACCTGATTAAAATGCTGGATATTTAACTCTTATTTTTAATACTTCCTGAGATAAGAACTCAAGGCTCAAAAACTAAGTGTTTTTGGATATATCAGCTCATTTAATGCATTAGTACAAACATGCAAAATACCATCCCCATTCTATTGATGTGAAAACTGAGGCTAGGAGAGACCAAACATTGGAAATGCTGCATCTCTGGTCAGAGCCCCTAGTCAAGGTACAAAAAAGCAGTGAAGAACCTGGCTTTACCATCATAGCTAAGAGTTGACATGTATGTCTCAGTTGGGCACCAGCCTGTTTGCTCTGGGCAACCTCCTGGTTACTAAAGGAAGGTTCTACATTATTGTGGTTCCCTAAGCAGGTTGCACAACATTTCCATCCCTCTCTAAATAGGCTGATGTCACTCTTCGGGTGATGTTTTGTGATACATGATAGGACTCGATCACATTTCTTTTAGACATCTATTATTACACTGTGTAAGTCTTTGGCTTAAAAGAATCTCAGGGGTCATTTAATAAAATAATGGCATGGATCAAATCTTCCCATCTTTATAACACTTCATAATTTCTATGTGCATTAGTTCATTTGATCCTTGCCACTCTTAGAAGTTGCTCATACCTTGAAGGGTTTTGTAAGGATTCCACGAGAAAATGTGCATGCACATGCCCTGCCTGTGGCATGTAACATATGCCCAGCGAATATCACCTATTATAACTACTAAGTCTTTGAAGTTGGTGGGCAATGAGGTTCAGAGGATGGAGTACCCTAGGATTTTGACCACACTTTTCTCTCAATTTGGCCCCCTCATGTTTGTTTGTTTTGTTTGCTTATTTCCAGGTGATAGGTAAAACTCCTGTTGTTATGTGCCAGCATTCCCTAGTCAGAGTTCTGTTACAATGCAGGTACCGGTTCTGTCTCCAGTCCTGGAAATTGGAAAGGTTTTCAGTGCTTCCATGGCTGACCAACCTGAGAAGTTGACATGGAGGATTATTTGTTGTTCATCACTGCCTTTGGAAAGCTGAAATGTATACTCAACAGTCCATAGAGTTGAGTCAGGGTGGGTAGTAGGTGGCCTGCTGGGATGGTCTCTCCATTGACAGCCACTGAGCTACTGATGACTGCTGTCAGACTCTGAGCCCTCCCGTTCTTGCCTCTCCAAAATGGCTTGTCTCTACTTCCCTCACGTGTGCTTTGTAAGAAGCTCCACTACTTGAAGTTGGAAAAACTGTTTCTGGGGATGCTGTAGGCTTAAGATATTTATTTCCACTCAGCTTAAATATTTGGCCAGTCACAAAGCAAACATGATCATGGATTAAGCTTGGCAGTTAACCCTAAAAGAGAGTCAAAAATAAACTGGGAGGACGGGCTTGGAACTAGTTCCCTGGTGATGGCCTGGATTGCTGGGCCTTCATTAGGCATTTTCTCCATCCTGAGCATGACCAAGCCCAGTGGCTCCAGACAGTGGGAACTCAGAGCAACACAGCCCTAGACATTTCCTCAAGATCTCCCTGCCCCCACCCTCCATAGGGTTCCAGGATGAACTCAACTGCAAAGTGGGCAATTGGAGCCAGAATGAAGATGACAACTATCATGGTAGGATGTTGGGGCCCAGCCCAGCATAAATGCCTGGTGGGGTAATTGCCGAGATGAGGCTTGATTTATACACAGCTGTTGTGCTGTTGGTGTGCATGTGAGGCTACTTCTACACTCTGGGAAACCATAGCTTTCCTAATTGTATATCAGGATTGCCCTCCAGGAAACGCAGAGACAAAAACTCAAGGCTGGTTGTTTGTGTAGGAACTGGACACACATACAGCCCATGGGAATCTGTTCTATGTCTACACAGTGGAGAAGTTCTGAGAGGAGGAACTGTGTGCAAACATTTCTCTCTCTCTCTCTCTCTCACACACACACACACACACACACACACACACTCTCTCTCTCTACCCACCAACTCTAAGGGAATACTAATATGATACAAATATTACTTTAAGCATTGGAGGGAAATGGGAGCCAGCTGGGATGGATGAACCTAAAGGAATACATGGCTGCTTCCATGACTCACCACCGATTACCCACCCTGCCAATTGTGGTGTGACCCAGGGAAGTGGGTGTGGTGGTTTGGGTGGTTATGGGTTTAACTGTGTCCCCCTAAAATTGATATGTTGACATTCTGATCCCCAGTACTTCAGAATATGACCTTATTTGAAAATAGGGTCTTTACAGAGATAATCAAGTTAAAATGAGGTCACTGGGGTGGGTTCTCTTCCAATATGACTGCTATCCTCAGAAAAAGAGGGGATGTTGGCAGAAGGCACGCATAAAGGGAGGACAGTGTGAAGAGAACTATAAAGAAGGTGGTCACCTGGAGGCCAAGAAGAGAGACTTAAAATAGACTCTTCCCCTCCACCCTCCACCCTCAGCCCTCAGAAGGAACCAGTCCTGGTGGTTCCCCTTCTCTGGGACCTCTAGCCTCTGGAACTGTGATACAATAAATTTCTGTTGTTTAAGCCACCCACTCCATGGTGCCCCACCATGGATGAAAGTGGAGGCATTTTTCCACCCTGCAGAAGTCAGGGATCCTGGGAATTTAAAGCATGACCTTTCTCTTAATTCGGGTCTAAAGTGCAAAGAGCAACCCTTGAGCACCATTTAGTAGGAAAGTCCAGGCCTCCACAACCAAGTTGAACACCATTGATGGAAAAGCTTTCAAGACCCCTCCTCCTAGTTCATACCCCAACATGCACTTTTCTCAGCCAGGAACTTAGGTAAACAATGACACAGCCTTGGAAAGTTCTGCGGGTTTTTTCTGTGGATCTGCTGTATGACCATCTGCATACAGAAATTAAATGTTATTTTCTGACCAATTATGACCTCCCTACAAAAGTTCCCCAAATAAGGAAATTCAAGATGATCTGACCCCGCCTTCTCTTGTGATAGGTGGTAGAAGCAGGGACTTAGGAGCAGCAAGCATGAAGTCCACTCACCTGGTTCTCGCAGCCTGCCCAGTGTCCTAACTCCAAATCTAAGTTTTTGACACGTGTACCACATTGGTTTCTCTTCAAATAAAAGATTATTAATTTGGGAAATCTGATCACATTTCCCCTTACTCAAATAGGGCTCCCTTCATTTACTTGCCTCTTTGATGAGCAAGACAAAAGACAGGCCTTGCCATAGAATGAGGACCTTTGGACCATCTAATTCCCATATGGCATTTATATAACACGGTCTGCTAGTCTATGATCATCACTTTCAGAGATGGAAAACTTACTCCTTCATTTCAGACAGTTCCAATATTTAGAAATTCCTTGAAACTAAATAAAAAACACACCAGGCTTTTGAGGGCAGGGGCTTTATTTTCTTCTTTGAAGTTACTCAGTTTGAACAAAGCCCAAGTCCTTTGTTCCTCCAATGTCTCTCTAATGATTACAATGATGACACAGGTTCAGATGACACCTCCTTTCTATTGGGGTTTGCACATGTACCAGGGCAGAACTACCCTCTAGGTGGCAGGGCTCGGTGCCCAGCTCAGAGGACACTAAAATGACCTGATCTTTTTGGCTGCAGGACTTGAAGCGGGTGACAAGGGATAGTGGCTCTGGTTTTGAAGAACCCATATAGCATTTGAGTCAAAGAGCTGAGATTCAACAAGAAGAAGGAAAATTTGTTTCTTTGCAAGGACTAAGTAAGGTGATAGCTGGGCCACAGTTAGGGCTTGCTCAGGGCAGCTCCATCCTGCATGTGGGGAGCTACCCGGGCTCCCAGCCATGGGCCCTAAGGGAGCACTGCCCCAGGAGAGGAAACATGAGGCTGGAAAGTGGGTCAGATGGCCTTTTACAGTCCTTCCACTCAGAGGATTGCTTTGGAGTCCTGCTCTCCCCCTCCTTCATAGATAGCTTTTAATGGCCACTCATGGATGGGCTCTAAATACTTGAGGGGTACCTAGTCAGAAATTGGGAAACATGGTTGTATAGTCCCACCCTTATAAGCCTACACAGGCCACTGAATTTCCATGGATGTTGTGTTCCAATTGGCCTAATGAGAAGGCTAAAGTTAGGAGAGTTGAGCTTAGAGAGCTCCATGGTCTACAAGTCTGCATGAACAAAGACACCCACTTCCATCCACTCCAGCCAGCCAGTCAGAAGAAATACCTAGGAGCTGAAATAGAGAAACTGGGTTGGAACTAAATAACATTCTTCAGTGGGCAGAACTGGTATGGACTGGTACTTTTAATAATTAATAACTGTTACCATATGCTGAGTTATTACTGTAATTTCAGACATGCCAACTTTATTTAAGCCTCCAAAGGTGCTATAAAGTAGGTAACAATTGCCATCTAGGAGGTTTAGAAGAATAAAATAATTTGCTCACACTTACTAGCTAGTGAGTGTGGAGCCAGGATTATAATCTAGGCAGTGTGATATTAGAGCTGATTTTTTGCTTTTTTACAATATATATACTTGTGCCATGTTGAAAAATATATGTGCATGTATTTGCACATATCCATAAAATCCACATTACATGTCCATAAAATTACAGGGAAACAATTCTGTATCTCTATCTATCTGTATGTAGAGCTATTTCTCTCTCTATATATGTATATTAATATTGATATCAATATCTATATCGATTGATATCTGTATTGACATGCATTTTCTCATTCAACAAGATCATGTTTGTAGATGGAGGTCCCTTTTTACTACTTGGGATTAGTGGAAGTCATTCATTCCAGGGTCTAAGAAAGGGAGTGTGTAAGGCCAAGGTAACATTTCAGGAATACATACTGAGCACACCAGAGGCCTTCACAGTCTCAAAAAGACTATTGTAGGCCAAAATTTATACTTTGAATATACTGTGCTCCTCAATAACTTTGTTTTTAAATTAGCAAATACTTTGAAAGTTTAAGAGAATACTTTGAAATTCTTGACAGTTTAAGAAAATAATAAAGAAGAAAGCCATGTCCCGGGAACCCACCACTCAGCTGCACTTGTTGACGTTTTCAACATATAAATAGTGCATGCATATGGTTAAAAAGTATAAACCTTAGTGCAAGAGGTAGAAAACAAAAAGCAGAAGTCTCTCCCTACCCTACCTCATTCTTTAGACTCTCTCCAGACAGACAATTGCCATGAATATGTATCTTTCTCTTTTATACAAAGGGATCATATTACTGCATTGAGCCACTTCCATCTTCCTATTTCCTTCGTATGTACTGTGTAATGGAGAACTAACCCCTGTTCTATGCATTATTACTCAGTAGTTTCAATGGGGAATCAATATTCATACTAATAAAATACTGATCACAAAAGGTCACGCACATTTATTAGACACCCATCTGTCTAAGCACTTCCTATGTACGTATCCATTTAATTCTAACAAAGACCACATAAGGTGTTTTGCTGGATACCTTCATTCCGCACCCCCACCCACTCTGCAGCTGGCCTGCAGGAGGAGCAGCGGGAGCTCTGTTGCCTCTGGCTTCCAGCTGGATTCAGCCAGTGGGTAGTACCTGAAGGGTGGGGAGTGAGCTCTGGGGCTGTTTCTCCCAGCTGAGGTTGCTCCCTCCTCGGGCTGCAGCCTCCTGCCACATGGTCCTCACCACATACCTCTCTTTCTGCATTTCAGAAACTGTTCCCTTCTCTCACTAGTGCCAGGCCAAAGGGTAGCAGTGGCCTTCTAGGAGCACTGCAATGTCCCTTATGGACTCCTGACTCTTTCCGCATCCTTCTAAAGAGTCCTCTATTTAACTGTCTTTCAATTACTCCATTTGAGTAAGCAGCCTGTTTCCTGCTAGGACGCTAACTAAGACACTATACAGATATGTGCCACTATCCCCATGAAACCAGTGAGGAAATGGAGGGAAGAAGTTAAATGCCTGTTGGTACACAGCCCATGTGGGTCCAGAACTTGAGTCATGTATTTGCTCTTCCAGAAATTGTACCCTCACACCTGCACTCTCATCTCTCTACAGAGTAATCCATCTTAGGGTAACACAGAAAGGTCTATTCACAGGATATTCCATGAGTCCCAGGGTTTTGTTAATACAAACAGTGTTTCCATGAATATCCTTCTCCATCTATCTTGATAAATACATGGAATTATATCTATAGGGCACATACTTAGTGCCAAGTCAATAAGTATGTGTAATTTTTAACTTGAGAAGATATATCAGATTGCCGTATTATTTAATCAAATTAAATATGCTCATATACTATGACTCAATCATTCCACCCTAAATAAATGCATTCTACCCTAGATGAATAGATTTAGATACATAGAGATAGATACAGGCTATTGAAGAAATAATCGTACATTCCCACAAAGGGATATGCATGAGAATGTTTACTGGAGCCTTCTGATGGGATTTTTCTGGCACTGTTTTTGTTTTGGGCAGAGCAGAGGAGTTGGTGACAAGTGCTGTGTATTCACCAAGGTAAACTCTGGTGGATACATATCATAAGATTCTAGGCAGCAGTTTTAAATAACAGTTTAAATGTGTGCATAATAACATTGTAAATACAGTGCTGAGAGAAAAAAGGAATATGTATGCCCTAATGCCATTTTTGAAAATTAAAAATAAATCCACATAAAAGAGTATCTCACATTTTGCAAAAATACTTGCAAAATAATCCACAATAAACCTATGAGGAGTGATTGCCTATGGAAGGTTGGTAGACAGGGATAAGGGGATTGAATGAATCAATGGGGGAACAGGTGTAAATAAATATATTGTCAAATATCCTCCCAGAAATGCAATGTTATTTACATTACTACCTATAACGTGAGAGAGTGACCATTTTTCCTAATATTTCTGGCAGGGAATATTATCAAATTATATTTTTTTCTCCCAAGCTATTGATTATTATCAGAATTAAATATCTTCCAGTCTGATAATTTGGTTTGCATTTTCCTCTTATGGATGGAGTTGCATTATTTGTATGTCTTTTTCTGCAACCCATGAGACCACATTACTAGAAATGCTCCTTACTCTTCACAGGGTTGGCAGGGCCACCAGGGCAGTCTTAGATCACCAAGTCTTCTGTCACTCATAAACACAAGTCCAGTGGCCACACAATACACAATGAAAACAGGTATGAGTGCCACAGTCACCCCCAAACCAAGGGTCACCAGTGTCTTAGTGACCTCAGGGCCTCTCCAAACCAGATCCAAATCTGTGGCTGTTAGGCAACCCCAAATGCACATTCAGATCAACTTCAAACTCTGCTTCACTGGCACTTAATGTATCAAAGAGCCCTGCTCTCTGCACTGAGCTGCTTAATGCCGTGAGGCTGTTTCCACGAGTCCTTTTCATTTAGCTGGACTTCTTTAAAAACTTCCCTCAGCTCCAGTCCTCTTTCTTTATTTTTTTCTTTTCTTTTCTTGGAAGAAGCTGATCCTTTGCCAAAAATAAATGAAACTCTGGCTCCAAGTTCAACTCAGAATTTATTAGCTGACAAATTGCAAGTGGGGAGTGGGCTGTGAAGGTGGGGGGAAGTGAAAGAGAGGGAGGCTTCCACTTGGGGGCAGGTTCAAACTTGGAATCAGAAGCTTTTAAAGTGATCTGTGCTGAGTCACATGAAGGTGCAGATCAGGGGCTGCTGCTGGCTCCCTGCCAGCCCAACACACTGCCCAGGTTGATGAACGAGCCTCTGAAGGAGCTACAACAGGATTATAATTTCACCAGCATTTTAAACATAAAACAAGGAGCCACGTGCAGGACGCTAAGCAACAAACAGCTTGAGCCTCTTGTGTTCATCTGACTGGTGCCTGAATATACATCTTTCTTGGACCCCAAACACTCCCTGAACTCTGCCCTAACTTAATCCACTATGACCCTTCCTCCTGCCCTCTCCTCCCTGCTCCATCTGAGTCTCTCCTGAAGCCTCTCATTCAATAAGGAGTTACATGAAGCCACGGAGAAGGCACCAGTGCTGAGAGAGGAAGCTTTTTTGTAAGAAAATGATGATGATGGGGATGTTAACTCATCTAATATTGAAAGCAGTCCCATGAGTTAGATAATGTTAGCCCCACTTCTACAAATAAGTAAAATGAAGCATTAAGACTCAAGTAACTTCTTGCAGGTTACAAAGCTGGGAAGACTATTGCTGAGATTGGAATCTGGGATGTCTGCCCTCCTAGCTACTGTCACCTCTGCCTTTTTTTTCAAGTGCCTTCATCTCTCCAGCACCCCGAAGGATGTTTCCCTTATCAGGCAAAAAAGGGCAGCCAAAGGCAGAGCATTCCAGGTTTTCACCCTCCTCCATGGTATTTCCTTGCTCAATCATAGTTCGAAGACCATCTTAACATCCAGTCACTCCATTTTGTTTCTCCCAAGATCTTATTATGGAAGATTTCAAACATACAGAAAGTTGAAAGAATGGTGCAGTGAGCACTCACATCCTTGCCATCTAGATTCTACAGTTAGGATTTTGCTATATTGATTCCATCTCTCTATACATTTATTCATCTCCCCAATCCATCTTATCTTTTAATGCATTCCAAAGTGAGTTGTATACATTAGTACATGACATCTCGAATCACTTCTATGTTCCCTTTCTTCTTATTTTATACAAAATAAGAATTACAGCTGCCAGCTATCAAGGGCTTGAGATGGGCACAGTGCCAAGCACTTTCCATGCATTATATAATTTGATTCTCATGGCAATCTTATGAGTGCAATTCCACCCTCCTGTTACAAATGAGAAGAACTGAAGCCTAGAGACAGTTAACATTTTGAAAGTATCTCTATAGTCCATGCACTGAGCAAGTGCTTTCCATACATTATCTCATTTATTAATCCCTATAGCAGTTTCATGAGGTAAACACTTTTATAGATGAGAACATTGAGACTTAGAGAAAAAGGACCCACAACCTAATAAAAAGGAACCCAGGTTTGAATTAGGGGAATCCACTGTGCTCTGCTTCTCTCATTGGTTCACACTCATATCATGGTATTTTTCTTTGCTGTTATGTTTTAACTTTTTGCCCCACTTAGGTTTCCCATCACACTATGCCCTTCCAACACCAGGAGTCATGTTTTAGTCTTCTCAGGCCCAGGCCCAGGCCCATACAAGTAGACACTTCATAAACGTTTCCTGAATTGATTCATAAATAATGAATATTAGTAGCAGCAAGTTCTGTGCCTTAGAACAGGATAAAACAGTGCTATGTTCATGACCATTCTAGAAAACTGATGACAAGTACTGCTAGTTGTCCCCTGGGGTGTCCTTAGTGTGAACCAAGAGGATGCATGACTGATCAAAGATCCCTCTAGGTCATGCAGTCTAGGTTAACCTGAGGAAGGGGTGCAGGCTGGGAGCCCAGGTCTCTTGCCAGCCAGGCTGGAGTGTACTCCTATGCCCTCAGCTCAGCAGGCATGTGCCCACAATGTGGCAGACATCAGGCTAAGGACTGGGGAGAATACAACACAAGGTCTGCAAGACCCCACCCTTACAGAGCTCATACCCTAAACGAAGAAACACCAGCATGTCCACAACTGCAACAGAAGTTACAATGTGCACTTCACAAGAAAGAGATAAAGACCTTGCAAGGAAGGAGAAATCATATGACAGTATGATGTCGTACTCAGTGGCAGCCTGGTGGGGAACGTTTGTTAATTGGGCTGGGTATGATTTTCAACAATAGAAATGTATAAAGGGGGGAATGAGTCCCATGAGTCTCTAATTATCAAGGACATTGAAAACAGACCCAGAAGGGCCAAGTTAACCTCTGCAGACTAAGAAAACAGGCAGCACTGAGACCGCACTCATTCGCCACGTACATTTTCACCAGGCGCAGCAGCTCTGTAGAAGTTGTGTTGGTGGCATCCTCACTTCCAGGTTGAAGGGCCTGTGAGATGCCACAACAGATACCAAGGCTCTCCTGGGGGGTGCCATGGTGGAACAAAAGGCATAGTATGGAATAAGGACTTGAAGGCCCACCTCAAATGACATGCCCCAATCACCCAACACAAGCTTAGGCTGTGTTCTCTATTCTTTCCGACATATCATCTCATTTGACCCCTATAACAACAGACCAAAGATCTGTTATGAGCCTAGTGTTTCAAATGAGAAAACTGATGATTTATTCAAGGTCACATGGCCTGGAAGAGAAAGAATCAATGACCCTAAATCTATTGTTCTTGTTAAGTGTCATTAATGGAGTAGGAAGATCAGGGTTTTGGAAGTGAGCATCATGCCACAGAGACAACATTTCCCTTTTTCACATCTGAGTACATCACCGTTAGTCTAAGAGTTATTAACTACCAGCAGATATTAATACAAACTGCCAATATTCTCCCTCAATTATTTTTGGAAAAACATTATTTTGTTCAATGTTAAAATTTATTGGACATGAAAATTATGTTTTCTAAATTCTTTTCTTTTTCATTTCAAATTACTATGACAGCACAAATTTTTAGGTTACATTCTTTTTACTTCTAAGGCAAAGTCCATGTGGTAGTTGATGCCCACAGTGTGAATATGTTCAAATATTCTTAATGTTGTATGTTCATTTGATTAAAATGGAAAAGTTATATTATTCTGTGTATACATTTAAAATATATGTTTCACTTATTTGGAAGAGACATATATAGATACTTTCATATGTAGATTATATATAATATTCATTCATAAATATTTGCTAAATGTTATACTTTGAGCTAAATGCTAGACATACAATATTGATTAAGTTCTTCATTGAGTTTACAGTATATTAAGAGTGACGAACATCAAATAAATAACCACACATACATGTAAAATTATTACTAGCACATTAAGAGAAAAGGAACTATGAAAAAAATGCCTCATTGGAATTATTGAATGAAAAACAATCTATGAATTTTGATAAATTAGTCAGTCTGACATTGTGAGAAACCAGCTGCTTATTACATAGAATTCACTCAAGAGCATCTTTTGATACAGCTTTATGGTTACAAGCACAGGCTCTGGAATAAAATTGCCTGGATTTGAAACCCAGCTTACCCTCTACTGCTGTGTGACTTTACTTATATGACTTAGCTTCCCTGTCCTCCGGCTTCATTTGTTAAAGGACAATAATTATATCTACCATACATGCAATTATTTTTAAGATTGAATGATGTTTATGTATAAAAATTTTAAATAGGGCCTAGTATATATTTGTATTAATTAACTGATAAAAGCAGTTTGATTTGTGATATATATCCTATTATATAACCTTTTTGTTAGGTGCCTTAAGATTTCAGAAACTGAAGACTTGCTCAGATGACTTCAGAAAGTGGGTATTTATTACAAAGATGGAGGCCCTGTAAAAGAAGCCTACTTTTTTTTATACAACCACGTGGCCAGGCTCATCAATCTAGAAAATCATCATCTTTTAGGCTGTGGCATGCATAGCTTATTATATGGCCATAGGAGTGTTTGTTTGCTTGTCTGCAATGTAAAATCTTTTATTCCTGTTTCTCATTTTTTCCTCTTTTCGTCTTTTCTTTCTTTTGGTTGATTTCAGAAGGTTGAATAAGTTGCACTCAGAAGTTCATGGTTCATTATTGATCTTGTCTGAATATTTATTTCCCTGTATCCTCACTCTTTTATCCTATTTTTTTCTTCCTCTGCTTCTTGGGCAACCATTCTCATTTGAGTTTAATTTAGATCTTTTGGTTTGTATATGTTCTTAGAAAACATTTATTTATTTATTTATTTATTGTAGTTGTTGCAGTTGTCATAGTTGTCTAGCTGGCCTGGTCTGGGTCTGAGCCCGACACCCTCAGTGTATGTGGCCAGCGCCATAACCACTGTGCCACGGCACCAAGTCAACATTTATTTTTTAAATCCATGTATTTTTAATTTTTAAAAAGTGTGCTTTGTTATATATCCCTTTGTGTCTCTCATTTTTGTCACCCAAAACTCTTTATAAATTCATCCATGTTAGTAGATGCTCAACCAGGCTGTTCATTCCCACTGTTGCTTCATTCTCCATGATATACACTCACCATAAGTTGCTACCTTATCTGCATTGATGGATTTCCAGACTGCTGCCAACTTCCTGTCAGCACTAACAACACCATAATGAACGTCTCCAAAGGCGTTCCCTTAAGGACCTGGGTGAGAAATCCTTGGAAATATATGTAGGGTCCATTTTAATTTGACTATGTGTCACATTGCTCTCCAGCAAGCCTATTCCTGGCAATGCTCCCAGCAGCTGTACATAAATCCCCACTTCCACACTGAACCATTGGCTTCCCACACTTTCCAGCCTTGAAGCCATTGCTCTTCTTCCCACACTTCTCCTTTTTTGTGGCTATTTCTGCTTTCTCTGCTCACCCACCCCCACTCTGCAACTACCTGTCCTTACTTTGTTCTCTGGTCTCCCCTGTACCACATGTGGTTTATTTTTGCCCATGCTTTCTATTGCTTTCTAAAACAACTGTGTCCCTTGGCTGCCCTTCAATCAGTTTAACCTTCCAACACTCTGATTGGGTCCCTTCCTCATTATCCAGTCTGGTACACATCTGGGAGGCAGAGTTATTCCTTCCAGCCACCTCTTACATGACTGCCATTGGCTCAGACATCTACCCCTAGCCCCACAGATGTCTAGGGTGCTAAGAGTCACTTGGTCTAACCCTATTAGCCCAAGGAAAAGGAATGTCTGCTTCAGGCACCTTCCAGAAAAGTAGGCTACAGAGATGACTGGCATTCATAATCCATTGACTGCCCAGTATGCACATTGATTTGGTACTTTCTTAAACTAACCAAAATATACTAATTTTGATATGAGGTGGTCACGATTATTCAGAGAGAGCATCAGTCTTAAAAATTATTTCATATATAAACACAGTGGGGAATAACTTGTTAGTTTCCCATTGTTTATCTTGGGACCCTCTCTTCCTTTTCCTTATATTACTTTCTTCAACCCATATACATGGTATTGGGGACATTATATCTTAATCCAAAGAACATTTCCCCTGTCAGGAACTCTCTTCTCTACCATTGGCCTGCTATAGGAAGATCTTCACTCACTTCTAGTCTGGGATAGATTCTCTTGCTAAATGTCCCTATAGTCTGTCCTCACACATACTCCACCTGCACTCAATGTCAACCTGCACTGTGAGATGTGAGCCACTTCAAGATGTGATTGCATCTGCCCCTTTCACTACTGAATCTCCATTGCTCAATAGATGCTCAACAAAGCACATGGCATCTAGTATGTGCTCATTGAATATTTGGGTGACTTTCTTGAATGATAGAGATGTCATCTGTCCAGGAGATTGTGTTTGAACCCAGTCCAGTTATGGAGTCTAGGACAGGTCATAGTTTTTGTATTAGGTACCTCATAGAATTTTTACATGTGAAATTTTTTTAATTGTAAGTGTCTGCAAAAATATGACAAGAGCATTAAAAGCCATTAAATAACTTTGTGCCTCTTAAGAGGATTTTAAATGCCAATTACTTGAGTAAGAGGATAAAAGAACACTGTTCTCCTAATGTAACTTCATAAATCAAAGATTATCGTCTTTCAAAAGAATGAAAGGTACCCTAGAACTTGTCCTGTCTAGATCCCTTATTTTACATGGAAAGGAAACTGACCCAAAATCTATGTGATTTTCCCAAGTCAAATGCTACTACATAGCAACAGAGTTCAGTAAAAGAGGTCTTCTCTAGTTCTGCCCTTCACATGCCCAGAAGCATGTGCCCTGTGGGAGGAAGCTTATCCCTCTGCACGTGGTCTCTGAAAGCTCAGAGCAGCCATGCAGCCTCCTCTTTGGCTGCTGTCAAGCTGACCTTTGATTCCAGCTTCCCACAAGCCATTATTTCTTAGAATCATGGAATCATCAAATTTTCTAGTGATTTTTTTCTTTTCTCTGAGCCTCTCACTGACCCATTTCTTCTTACCGACCCATGAACGAGTAGCAAAAAGAGAGTGCACATACTGAGTCAGAGCCTTTATGTGCTATGATCCAGTGTGCACCCCCCCCCCCCGTGTTAGCCAACGCAGAGCTACCTGGGGGATTCAGACTCCCGACCTCTGATTTCCAAGCAAAGTGAATTTGTTCTCCTACACACATGGTTTCCTCATAAGAATTCACTATATTTACATTTTTTTCTAGTTGCTACAGGAATTAGAAGCAGTGGCAAAAAAATAATCCTAATAAGGGGTCCTTTGTGCCCAGCTGTTATAAAAACAGGATTTTTCACAAGCATTTACTCTTTCCCCACAACAAATTGTTGAAGTGCAAAAGTTCACCCTGAGCATTGCCCACTGCTTTTCCTTAGACCTTCCAAGAGACACACAAGGCTCTTATTTTTCAGGGCCCATCTGGCCATAAATTGCAATAGACATTAATTTATGAAAACAAATGACACCAGCCTACTCCACGACATTTTGAAATGGGAGAATTAAGCAGGGCAATAAAGCAGGAATAAAATAAAAACACTCAGACTCTGTAGCTGCCCTGGCAATGTCCCAAGCCACACAGGACCCTGAGTATCCCTATTCCAGCACACTCTGCTCTTGCAAAGTTACAGCTATTTGACCACAAGATACGAAACTAGCTTTTTTGTCACAGAGTCTGGCAGGAAATTAAACACATCCAAGGCTTTCTCCATGTGATTAGAATCGCCATTCTATCTGTAGAATTTTTATCAATGGTGATAACCACAGGTAGAGAAAAGGAATTGAGTCATCAATACCAATAAATGAAGTATCTGGTAGTTGTACTTTAATCTATTCTCTTAAGGTCAAGGGGGCTTGTTTCATTCCTAGGACTATTGTCTAAGACTTTGAGTAGAGTCAAGGGAGTGGTTTATAGGCTTACAGAGTAGAGGTAATTTTAATTTCTTTATTATAGTGCCTGCATACTTCAGCCTTAAGGAGGCAAGTAGTGCCAACTCAAATACCATAGGAAAGACATGAAGAGAATGGGCTTGGCAAGTATTTGTGACTCTAGGAAAGGCAGCTGGCATCTCTGTTTCTATATTTCTGGATTCTTGGACTTATTGCTTCTGAGTTGTTCAAATATGCATACCAAGGACAATAAGATACACATATATACACAAGACAAATCTGAGGGCTCTGGGAGGCAATCAGTTGGCATAACTTTAAAACTCACTTTCATTTTTAAAAGCTACATTTAGCATAAAAATTAGATGAAGACTGAAGTGGAGCTACAAACTCTTCCCTCTACTCTTTGTCCCATGCAATGAGAAGATACAACACTCACAAGACCCAAATGGGGATCAAAGGACCAGCCTATTCATTTGATGAGGGGCATACTCAATTATTACCTAAATGTAGGACTTCTAGAAAATTCTTAGAGAGTTTAAGTTAATGGGGCTTCCTGTTTCTTTGGGCTTATTTAGATCTTGGTCTTCAAACTCCCTTGTTAGGACAACTAATTTGTGATTCAGGCTAAATTCACCTGCCTCACTACCTGCAAGGTAGCTTCAAGGAAGCACAGGTCTGCCCCACATCCTGGCAAAGTTGGACAACAGAGAAAGGGCAGATATTCTCTCTACTTCCTCTTTACTAGGAGATCTTGCCCTGGGCCATTTACTATGAAGTTAACTATGGGAAAACTGGAGACCATGACCTAAAATTCCCCTGAGCTGAGTAACTGAGAAACAAGACCATATGTGAGCTGTGCCCAGCATTTACCACTAGTATTAACTATGGCTTGGTGAAAGTCTGGCCCTCACCAGTCTACTTAGCCAGACCTCCCCCAATGGTGAGGAGCAAATAAGCAGGTAGAGATAAAAGATGGAAGTATTGTACTTCTTCTCTACAAGCCAACGTGCAAACACCAGGAGAAGAGCATAGTTGTTCCTTCTCTCAGTGATCAGGAAAACTTTCCTGACTAAGGGAATAGAGGAAACAATAAAAAAAACTTTGGCAAGATCTTTCCTCCTAATGTTTTGAGATTGGGAGAGAATCACATGATACTGCACATAAAGAGTGAAACATCCCAAGTAGAAGAGAATTCTTAATTTTCTCTCTTGATATGGTTCCATCTTGGGAACTGCATCCATGATGAGTCATCTAGTAGAGTTCATCCTGCAGCCTTCTTGGTTGGTCCTGAGGGATGGGCAAAAAAGAACACCTCTGCCTCCAGAAGGCATCATTCTCCTTGGTCTGCTAGAAGGTGAAGTGATAGCCATAAGTCCTAACAGCAGGGTCTTCAACATTGAGGGAAAAAAGAAAATTTCTCTAGAACCTTCCCAATACTGGTATTAGAGAAATATGCAAGCTGTTAATCATTAATATGAGGACAGGATTGGAAGAGCCAACGAAAGCTTGGGGGAGCCAAAGTGGAGAAAGTACAGGAAAAAGATGACCAAAGATAGAGAAAACAATTCCCTAGTGAGTCAGCTTGGAGAGAAAACAAGTGAAAGGAGGCACGTCTTTGTCCTGCCTTTAACAGATGTCTACTAACTCACTGCTATAATAATGGATCCAGCTGTGGCTGACTAAAGAATGTTTCCCATCACAGATCCTCTGTGGTGAAAGGGAATAAAGTAAAAAATGGATGACACCAGTTTGTGTCCATCATTTATCATTTTAGTCTTGTCACCAAGAATCAAAAAGACCCATTTAGTGAGAGTAGGGCAAAAGAAAAGGCAAAAATATATATTTGATATGAATCACTTATTTGAGGTCAATCTGGGAAATTTCTTTAGAGTAGTTTTTAAAAGCATTTAACAGAAGGAAATAATAACAACCAGTGATCGCTTATGGCAAATTTTCAAGGATAAAGAATTTAATTTATTAAGGATATGGAGTAGTACATTATAAGGATAGAACACTGTCTAAACAACTCGCAAGGGATAGAATTTCTGGGACCTTCTCCAGGGGTCACTTAACCCATTACCCAGACTCCAAGAAGAGCACAGTCCAGCCAGACCTGGAAAACCTTTGTGTTCAGGGCTATGACCTATTTCTGCACTATGTAGTATTTAGAAGCAGAAAAATTTGAGGATAAAACTAAAGACAGATTTTATTACACCTCTTTCTTCTTCTCAAGATTATTTCTTATTCTTTTCCATTTCAGGGATTTTATATTTGCTGTCCTTGTGCCTAGTATGCTCTTGCAATAGCTCTTTATTTGGCTGATTCCTTTTCACCCTCTGGTCTTGTATGAAATATTATCTCCTTCAAGATGTCTTCTCGTATGGTCTCATCTTAAGTAAAGATTTAGTGCAGCCCCATTATTCTGTTTATTTACATGATATTAATTGTCAAACTACTAAATTTGGATAATTAACAGATTATCAAAAGGGAAATTAGAAAGTATTTTGAACTAAATGAAAATAAAAATTTGTGGTATAGCACTAAAGTAAAGTAGTTTCTAGGGAGAAATATATAGCACCAGAGGTCTACATTAGAAAAATAAAAATAAAAAATAAAATAAGAGGTCTCAATTACTTCACCTTCTGCCTTAGGAAAATAAAAAAAAAAAAAAAGAGTAAATTAAAGTGAAAGTAAAGAAAAGAAAGGAAATAATAAATCAAATAAAAAATCAATGAAATAGAAGAGTATAACCATGAAAAAAGAATGGAACAATTAAAGAATAGTTGGAACATAAATCAAATAGATCAACCTCTAATCAGGCTTATCAGGAAAAATAAGAGAGGAAGATAAAGAGGAAACAAATTACCAATATTAAGAATGAGAGGTGACATCACCACAGATCCTACAAATATGAGAAAGATAGCAGTGAAATATTACATATAACTTTATGCCATTAATTTAACAATCCAAATGATAAGGGTAAATTTTCTGAAAGACATAAACGACCCAAGCTCTCTGTGGATGAAATAGTTACCATTGACATGAATAGCCCTACATATAATAAAAAATAAATAAATTTGTAGTTAAAAATCTTCCCACAAAGAAAACTTCACTTTTATATACCTTCTCTGGTGAATTACATTTTAGAAAGAAATAATACCAACTCTATATAAACAACTACAGAAAGCTGACAAAGACAGAATATTTTCCAATTCTATGACATAAGCATTATTCTGATACAAAAACCAAAAATAAATTATCGGAAATAAAATTACATACTAAAAACTATCATGAATATAGATATTAAACATCTAGACAAAAAATTGGCAAATCAAGTCCAAAAATGTGTATAAAGAATATGATACATAACCAAGTGAGGGTTTCCCAGGAATGCAAGGTTGGTTTAATATTTGATAATACATCAATGTAATATTAGCATACTTATAAAAACCACATGATAATCCTAATAGATACAAAGAAGCATTTGACAAAATCCAGTTCCATTCCTGACCAAAAAACTAAAATTAAAATTACAAAGTACAAATTTTCAGGAAACTAGGAATAGAAGGGAATTTTCTCAATCTTACTTAATGAGAAAAGACTAAATATTTTTTCTCCTAAGATCAAGTATAAGAATGTGATATATGCTCTAACAGTTTCTACCTAGCATAGGTTCTAGTCAGGGTAGTCAGGCAAGAACAAAAGAAACAAACATCAAGTTTGGAAAGAAAGCTGCTTGATTGTCTAGGGTATATAGAATCTATTAAAAAAAATCAAGTGGACTTATATATCCCAGCAATGAGCAACCAGAAATTGGTATTAAAAATAGCATCATTTATAATAACATCAAAAACATGGAAAATATAAGGAAAATTCTGACAAAATGTCTAGGATTATGCCCTAAAAAACTACAGAACATTGTCATGAGAGATTTTAAAAACCTGAGTAAATGGGAAGATAGATCACGTCCATAGGTCAGAACATTTGTGTTGTTAAGATGTCAGTTCTCTCTGGATTGAGCTATAGATTTAGTGCAATAATAACCAAAATTCCAGCAGATTTTTTGTAAAATTTAGCAAATTCTGAATTCATGGACATTTTTTAAAACTCTAGAACAACCAAAGCAAGATTAAAAAAGAAAAACAAAGTTGGATATCTATCATTATCTGTGCTCAAGATTTATTATAAAAACTACAGAAATCAGTGCAGTGTGATATTGGCATCAAGATCAACAAATAAATCAAAGATATGAACAACTTATGGTTTTTTTTCCTTTGGTTTGTTTGTTTGTTTTGTTGTATTTTGTTCTGTTTTTCCAAAGTACAAAGCTATTTCAAGTAGAAAGGGTTGAATTTCAAAAAATGGTTCTGGGACATTGGGATATCCAATACATATGTCACACCATAATCAAAATTAACAAAAGCTGGGTCATAGAATATAAAATCTAAACTATAAAACTTGTAGAAGACAATATAGTAAAATAGAATTTTGAATGTGAATTAGACTAAGATTTCTCACGTGCTATACCTAAAGCATAACCTATACAAGGAAAAAATTCATACGTTGAACTATACCAAAATTAAAAATTTCTGCTTTTTAAATGTCATTGTAAAGAGAATTAAAAGACAAAACATAGCCTAGGAGAAAGTATTTGTAAAGAATAAAACTGATAAAGTATTTTTATCCAGGATTTATAAAGAATTCCCAAAATTCAATAATAAGAAAGCAAATAAATAAAAAAAAAATTATAAGAATTTGAACACTCACTAAAGAAAATATGATCGGCAACTAAGTACCTAGAAAGATGCACCACATCAGTAGCTATTAGGAAATGCAAATAAAACTACACTGAGATACTATTACAGACTCATTGGAATGGCTAACATTTAATACTCCAGCCATATCAAATATTGCCAAGGGTACAGAACAGCTGGAACTCTCATATGTCACTGTTGGTTATATCTACTTTGGTAAACAGTGTAACATTTGTTTACATACAACCCAGCAATCCCACTCCTAAATAAAATAAAAACTTAGCTTCAAACACACATATACATATACACACACACAAAAAAACTAGATGTTTGTAGCAGGTTGATTTAACATCGCCCATAACTGTAAATGACTCAGATGTCTTTCAACAGCAACCTTCACTGTTATGACTATGAACTCAGGAGCTATTAGATCCATGCCTTGGGCAGTGCAAGCATTCCATGATATATTCTTTGAGTTGCAACTTTGATGTTTCTAACTAAAAATAGGGAACATGTGGTCATCTAAACATGACTTACAAAATAGTTTTGTTCTGTCTTCCAACTCATTCAAGTCTCTTTCCTGAGAATGTGAAGTATACAGAGTGACATCTGTACAAATAGTGGACCAGTAAAGTAGGATGTATGATAGGTCAAGCATTTATTCACCTCTTCTCTCTGTGTGTGTGTGTGTGTGTGTGTGTGTGTATAGGTATGTATATGTCTCTAAGCATCTGCTGGACTCTTCCAATTTGAGCTGTGTGCTTTCTTGATAGCTTCTAAGATCAGATTTGCTTTCTAATTATTTTCTTAATCTTCCTCTCTACTCAATGATTTCATGACTGTTTTTTTTTCTGGTTAAAACCACCAACTTTATTCATCCCTAAGGGATCTGTTTATGTAGTCTTACCTTATGGTCATCTCCCATCCCAGCAGTCTCAGTCTTGAGAGGGAGATTCAGACACCTGGTAGCAGGCTTAGGTCTTCGGTCCTCCTCTCTGCCCTCCTGCATAGGTTTTCTGGAGTTGCAGGGCTTACACAAAAATTGGCATTGTGAGAATTCTCATAGGAATTCTTTCTACTTCTTCCAATTCAAGCAGCCACAGGGGAAGTTACACATTCCTAAGAGGATCATCATTGTCTCCAAGGTCCTATCCCAGTAGTCTCCAATTCATATCACCCCCTCCAGCTAAACCCACTGGCATCATTGCATTCCCCAAACCATGAGTGGGAACATGAGAGTAGAATTTCTGGGCCAGGATCCTAAGTCTGATCTAGTGAAAGAACTAGAATGCATCCTATTAGCACCTCAGAGAGAGCTAGTTATCCCTAAGGAACCAGAGGTACCAGATAGACCTTGTATATCTCAATAATGCCAGCTGGGAAGTTTCTATTAATGCCATGTTTTTATTGAAGGAGGAGATGAGTGAAGAAAAGAAACAGAGGAGATGGCGGGGAGAATAGCATGCCAGCTTCTGTCTCTGCCTTTCTGGGCTGTGTAGTTGAAAACTGAGAGTTCTGAGAAAGTTAGTCAACCTCTCTAGCTTTGCCCATTCCTGGACTCTTTCTGGGTTTCCACTGCCAAATATTTAAAAATTTTTGACAGGTTATTTTTTATGAAAATATGGCCAGAAGTTTCAGGGAAATAGACAAGTTTCTAAGAAGTTGGATTTCAAGAATGGGTTCAGTGTGAGTAGAAAGGAGTATTTTAAACAAATCTGGTTCTAAGACTGCAACTATATTTGAGAGTGATTAACAGTATTTAAGAATTAGTGAGAAAGATATCAAGGGGTATAAAAGTATTTATTTTAAAGATAAAGCAAAGAGATTAAGTTTCTGATATGTTGATACAAGACTAGCCTACTTTAATAAAACTATTCTTCTCTTTCTTTCTTTTTCTTCCTCTTTTTATTTTCATTTTAATTATTCTCATAGCATGGTAATCTACTCTCATTAGTCTTACAAACAGCAGCAGCCAACCAGTTTAAACCATGGGTCCAAAATTCAATTCACCGTTTTGTGACAGTGTAGCCCAAACAGAGGTTTGCCTCTTAGAATGATGGGTGAAGAGTCTTGAAAACCTGTATGAAGTTACAAAAATAACTCACCACCTGTGTTTCCTCCTCATTGTCTCCTTGTCCATCTATGCTTGACTTGAACCTGTCTTTCCTCAATGACCTGAACCACTTCATTAGCATGCAGTGAGCAAAGTTATAAGACAGACTCTATCATTCCATTCCTTGTTCCTGACTTCCAGGCCCATGATGTTTTACTATTGTGGAATTTTTCACCATGCTATGTCATTTGGGCCTGATATTTCTAGACATCAAACATCCTATGTTCTAGTCTTCCTTTCCCTGTTTGATTTAAAAACAAATAACCTGCCATTTTTAAGATAATGTTTTCTTTATCTGCTACTAAGTGACTTTCTAACTTTGCGAGACCAGTTCCTCTAAGAAGCAACCACAGGAGAAGGGGTATAGGAGGGAGAATTATAAAAAGCAAGTGGACATTAAAGGACATTCAGGGGTCTCTGCAACTCCCAGGCACAGAATGTTAGAACGTGAAAGGACCTTACAAATACAATCCAATTTTTGCCATTTTCTCCAGATGTACAGTTAGCCAGGTGAGCTTGGACATACAATTTACACACTATGAGCTTCATTCAGTGACACCCAGGCCTAGAACACAAATAAAAATAAAATTAACACTGAGTACATTGGATACGTTTTCTTCCATTCTTGAGATACTTTGCTAAGAAGAATATGTTCCAGCTCTATCCATGTAAACATGAAAGAGGTCAAGTCTTCATCTTTCTTTAATGCTGCATAATGTTCCGTGGTATACATGTACCACAATTTGTTAATCTATTCATGGGTCTATGGGCACTTGGGCTTCTTCCACGACTTAGCAATTATGTATTGGGCTGCAATAAACATTCTGGTACAGAACTACATATAGTGATTAAGAAAATGCTATGAAGGCTATGTTAAAAGGTTCGATGAAAATATTTCAGATTGTATATGAAGTCAGCACATTGTGCCCCATGATTGCACTGATGTACACAATTATGATTTAATCAAAATTTAAAATAAATAAATACATAAAATTAAAATATTCAGATAACTTTCTTCCAAGAAGCCTATCTCAAGTGGACTCACTCTTTAGTGCAAATGGAGAAACACAAGCTTTGTGCCCATCTGGGATGAGCATGATAGCCTCTATTGAAAGTGTTCTTAGCTATGGCCATGAATGATCAGATCAGTTCCAGAGGGCCACCGAGGGAGTGGCCACAGGTGGCCAACCACCATCTCTGAAACCATCAAGAAGCAGCAAGTTTTAGGGGTAAGCTCAGCACTGACCATTGGCTTTCCTTTTCTAAAAAACTGTTTCCTCTCTCAGGCCCTAGTGCCTCAGACCCAACCCCCAACTCAGCCCTGGAAAAGTGGATCTTCCTTAAAGAGGCAACACTTGACCTTGCTGGCTAAGGGATAGAGAGCTTTTCATTCATCATGGAAAATTTCCTAAGGAAAAAGAATGCATTTATCTTAATTCTCCCCTTATGTTTATATGATTTTTTTTTCCTGGGAACTTCTATTCTTAATTGAAAAGAGAGAAAAAGGAAGAAAGGAAAACTTTAAAAAACACACTTTATAGCTCTCTGTACTAGGGTCATGGATGATAAACTAAACCCCCTTAAAAGGCTTAAGAGTAAAGTAATTTAGGTTTCCATTACCTCAAATAGCCAGGGTTGTGTGGTCAGACCATTTCCTGGGAGGATTTTTTATCCCTGGAGACCACCAGCTCCAGCCCACTAGACTTGCCTGGGAGGTTGTCTGGGGTTTACCATCCTTCTCAGGACTTTAGCTGAAAGGGACTATTGAGAAAAAAAAAAAAAAGAAAATAGAAGCTAGCATAAATGAGAGGAATTTTAATTAAACAAGTAGCAGAAGTTTGCCAGGAAGGATTTTTAAGCTCTGGAATATATTTTCAAGTCTCCATTAATAGCTTAATCTAGGTCAAGCCAGGGGCAGAATAAAATAAAAATAAAGAAAATTGAATGAGAGAGATACTAATTTCATTGATTTTCTGTCTGTGACTACCCTGATGTGCAAGCTAAGGAGAGATATGTGCTAATTTGTGCAAGGCAAACTTTCAGAAGGGGTATTGTTCCTCTGGTTCACTGTGTCATCCTTCCTTGTTGACCTTTGTCTTTTTCAGCCCCAAATATTGCAATACACTCACGTCTTACCTCTGGTTTGTGGGTGCTCATGTCCAGCATTTTGCTTCCCTTTTCAAGTTCAAACTTCTGACTTTTGTGTTCTGAGTTCTTCTCTCAGTGCCATGGTTTGGATGTTGGTCCCCTCCAAGTCTTATGTTGAAATTTGAGCCCTAGTGTTGGAGGTGCTGCCTTATGGGATATGTTTGGGTCTCAAGAGTGGATCCCTCATGAATAGATTAATAGAGTGGGTGGGTTCTCACTATTAGTTCCTGTCAGAGCTGGTTGTTAAAAAGAGGCTGGCAGCTTGCCCCTTCTTTCCTCTCTCACCAGGTGTTCTCTACACATACCATTTCCCCTGAATCTTCCACCAAGAGTGGAAGAAACTTGAGTCCCTCCCTGGATGCCTAAGCTTGGACTTTTTCAGACATAAGAATCATAGCTAAATAAATCTTTTTTCTTTATAAATTATCAAGTCCCAGGAATTCCTGTATTGCAACCCAGAAGAGATTCAGACAGTCAGCCACATTTAACACACCCATCTTCCCTCTCTTGACCTGTCTGCCCACTCCTCAATCTTGCTCCTCCACCATCTTATCCTCCTCACCCCCACCAAGTCAATGCCATATGAGGTTATGAACAAACAAAAGTCAAACTTGCCATTTAAGTCCTCAAATTACCCCAGCCCCATCTCCTTTTACTAATATTTTTATAGGGACCTAATGCCCACAATGTAACCTATACTCTTTATCCCTAAATCTCTAGTATCTTCTTGGACAAAATTACATTTTTTGGAAAACAGGACCTAGCCTTCTGGAATTCTCTATATCTTCTTCCCTCAGAACTATTACCAATAGGCAATAATTTTGGAGCAGTGACTTAGACAAAGTCATTAGTTCCTGAAAACTGACCTCAGAGGTGACGTGACTGGATGCTAACAATGTGTATATGACAAGGCAATTTTCTATTTCATGGTCTCATTCTATTCTCATGGTCATCCAGTGAGGAAGCATAGAGACATATTACAGATAGATGAGATCCCAAGTAAGGCAAGGACTTGCTAAGATGATGCCAATAGATTTTTCTGTCATTCAGAGTGAAAATAATCTCCTTAGCAAGGGCTTATATGGTCTATCCTATGATTTTCTCCCTCATCTTATTTTCTGCCACTCTTTGACTCTTCACCAATGTTCATAATTTCTACTAAAGTATAATTTTCAAAAGTTTAAAAACATCACTGTCCTTAAAAATATAAATTCAATTAATTAATGGAATGAGAAAAACAATATTCTATTAAAATTGATTCAAAAGAAACTTGAAGAACAGATATATAAATGTATATATATAGTTGACAGTAATGTTAAACTAAATTTACTAATGAGTGCGAAACTGATTAATATTGTATGGAACAATAAAATACAGTGTTTGAATCAATAAAAGTGGCACGACTTTAGCTGACTTATCAAGAAAGAAAGAAAGAAAATTCAATTATTTAAATTTGGAGTGAAAGAACAGACATTACTACCAAGTTTACATAAATAATAGGATTATAAGGTAATACTATGAACAATCATGTATCAATGATATAGATAAATTACACAGAATAGAAGGATTTCTAGGAAGACACAATGAAGAAAATTACTCAAGAGATATAGAAAAATGAATATATTATAATAAGATGAACAATTGAATAAATAAGTTTACATTATACATTCAGAAAAGAATTAATACCAATCCTTCAGAAACCCTTCCAATAAACATACAAGTAGAGAACACTCTTAACTCACTATGCGAGGCCAGCATTACTGGGTCCTCCCATACAAAGACAAGACATGAAAATAAAATGACAGACCAGCATCTCTTATGAATACAGACACAAAAGTACTCAACAGATTGGGTGTGCTGATTCCTGCCTATAATCCTAGCAATTTGGGAGACTGGGGCAGAAAGATCACTTGAAGCTAGGAGTTTGAGAGCCTGAACAAGAGCAAGATACTATCTCTATAACATATAGAAAAATTAGCCAGGTGAAGTGGCATGCACCTATAATCCTAGCATTCAAGAGGCTGAGACAGCCCAGGAATTTGACATTGCTGTGGGCTATGATGAAACCACTGCACACCAGCTTGGTCTCAGGGCAAGACACGCCCCTCCCCAATCCCCCTAAATATACTCAATAAAACCCTAACAAATTAAATCAAGCAACATATAAAAAACATTATATACTAAATTCAATAGAACTTATCCCAGAAATGAAAGTTTAGCTTAACATCTGAATATCATTTTTTATAATATGTCATTTTAATGGAAAAAATGGCAAAGCCATATGGTCATCTCAATGGACATAGATGAAGGGGATGCAGGGCAAGATGGCTGACTGGAGGCAGCTTCTGACAGAAGCTCCTGTCCAGAGGGAAGGATATCGTCCAGAAAGTACCCAATTAAGCTGAGGACTGGGAGCCGAGCTGAGAGAGAAGTGATAACTGCAGGTCACCACTGCTGAGTCAAGCTGCGACTCCAAGAAAGCAAGTGTCAGGTACAAAATTCATTCAAAAGGAAAAGTGTCCATTCCCTCCCCCAAAGAAAGCTGTGAGGTTTTTTTCGGGGGGGGGGGGTTCCTTTCCTTGTTCTCTTCATTTGCTCCTGTGGGTTTTCTACAGGTGGCAGTGAACTGTGGGCCTCTTGTCTCACCCCATGGGTGAGAGCTGTAGGAAGTGGGGACTACTTTCCCAGAGGGACCCTACTGTGACTCTAAATAGTCTCTTGCTAGGCAGAAAAATTGAACTAAAGTTTTCCCTGCCATTCTGAACTTCCAGTCCACCCTTTCCCCCTTACCTAATGAACCAGAAGCCTAACCCCTGCAGAGACTGTGGGAGGAGGCTCAGGAGCAGCATACCCCTCCCAGTCTGCTGAAACAAGTGCCTGCTGGAGTCCCACTTCCTGTGCCCTGCTCCCAGCACCATCCCTGCCTCTGCACCTAGCCCTCACCCTTGCCAGACTGTTAGAGCCATGTGTCCCATGTGTCCCATGTGCCCTGCTCCTGGCCCTGCCCTACCTCCGGGCTGAGCCCCCCACTGTCCAGAGACTGCTGGAGCCATGAGTCCTGTGTGCCCTGCTCCCAGGGCTGGCCACCCAGCCAGGGAATGCTGGAGCCACGTGTCCCACACTCCCTGCTCCTAGCACCCACCCTGCCTCCACACAGGGCCGCTGGCCTGACTAGAGATTGCTAAAACCTCGTGTTCTACATGTCCTGCTCCCTGAGCCCACCCTGCCTCTGTGCTGCCCTTCCACTCAGCCAGAATCATGAGCCTCTCTCCTTGCCAAAGTCACCAGGCTCCAGGCACTGCCAGAACCATGTACAGAATCCCCTGCCCTGCTGCTACATCCATGTGCCCCACACTCAGGAGCTGTTCCCACAGCCAGAACTCCCTGGCTGGGGCAGTCACAGGGGAGCTACACCAGGTCACTCCCCCAAAGATCCAGCAACAATAGAGTGATCCTGCCAGGGTCTAATCTTGGAGAGACACTTCCCCAACTCTGAGGACTGCCAGAGGAAACCAGAATTCACTCTATAGGGATACCAATGCTACAGCATGGCAGGGGCAAAGTCATGGTGGTTGAGGGAGAAAAGAATTTGCTAACTTGTTACCTTCAGGAATAGACTGAGTCCAAGTGGAACACTTGCCAGTGGCTATTGAGTAACCAAGGCAGGCAGGCCTCAGCTCCCCCAGCCAGCTGGTAGCAGAGGGTAGTGGCCAGGCCATGAGGGCATTGACTTTCCTTTGACTCTGACAGGCACTAAGCCCTGGCACATCTGCTTATTGGAGGGAGCAGGACCACAGCCCTGTGGGGTGACCAGTTTCTGGGTGTGAAAGAGGAGCAGAGTGCAGAAAGACACACAGCCCCCTGGTCCAACTCTGCTACCAGGTGGGCCTTTCTGATTCCATAGAGAACCAGAGTGAGCCAAATCTGAGCAGCCAGTAGACCTCTGCCATCTAGTTGCTGGAGACCTTTCAAACTGTCCCACTTGAGAGTTCATACTGACTGGGTCAATAGGTTTGAAACACCTAGCCTGGGCCAATCACCCAAGGACCCTCTTGGGTGGTAACCTTGTTCTGTAGTAATGGGAAGGGTTGATTTTCCTCTTCTAGTTGTCGTTCGTGGGGGTGGGGGGGTCTTAGTTGCTTGTATTCTCCAGAACTAAGATTTCAACAGAGTCACTGATCCACTAGGATCAGACAAGAACCAGCTGAATACAAGACAGAGCCACCCACCCTACCACATCAATCAGGTTTCCTCAGCCTCAGACTGTAATACTGAATGAGTCCTTTGCAAAGCTATTGGGGAAAAAGCTGCAGTCATCAGTCTCAGATCCTTGACAAAGGACTGGTTAACCACAACTCCAGAAGCTCCCAATCAAATTTCACCTTACCTGCCTACCTAGCCAACAGTGAAAAGCAATCATGAGGCAGAATCAATGGAAAAACTCTGGCAACTTGAATAATCAGAGTAGATCAACTCCCCCAAGGAATGATAAGGCAGAAACAGCACAAGATCTCATCAATAAACAAATGGCTCTGAGATGTCAGAAATCAAGTTCAGAATCTGGATAGCAAATAAGATCCACAGAATGGAGGAAAAGATGGAATTAGAATTTCAAACAGTAATTCAAAAGGTGTCTCAAGAATTCAACGAATTCAAAGACAAAATGACCAAAGATTTTGACACATTGAGGCAAGAATTTGCAGCCCTCAAAGATCTGAAAAATACAGTAGAATCTCTTAGTAGCAGAATGGAGCAGGCAGAAGAAAGGATCTCTGACATTGAAGACAAAGCTTTTGAATGCTCCCAAATGCTTAAAGGGGAAAAAAAGTGGAGAACAAAAATGGATCACTCTATCAGAGAGCTCTGGGACAATTCAAAGATATCTATTATTCACCTTATAGGAATATCTGAAGGTGATGAGGTTGCTGCAAAAGATACAAATGCTTTACCTCATGAAATAAACAAAGAGAATTTTCCAGACATGCCAAGAGATTCTGAAATTCAGAAAGCAGAAAGTTTCAGAACACCGGCATGACTCAACCCAAATAAAAATTCTCATAGAGACATTATAATTAACTTCACCAAAATTAATATGAAGGAGAAAATTCTGCAAGCTGCAAGATGTAAGAAATACATAACCTATAAGGGGAAGAACATTAGAATGACTACAGATCTCTCTGCTGAAACCTTTCAAGCTAGAAGAGGGTGATCATCGTCCTTTAATCTCCTTAAACAAAATAACTTTTAACCCAGCAACCTGTATCCAGCTAAACTGAGTTTCATCTATGATGGATAAGTTAAATACTTTAATGACATTCACATGTTGAAGAAATTTGCCATAACTAAACCAGCTCTCCAGGATATTCTCAGACCTATCCTCCATAATGAACAACACAATCCTCCACCACCAAATTAAACTCCCTCAGAAAATTTTGATCAGAAGCAGAAGACTGGGAGCCCAGCTGGGAGAGAAGTGGTAACTGCTGGTCACCTCTGCTGAGGCAAGCTGCGACTCCAAGAAAGCAAGCTTCAGGGTCAAAATTCATCTGAAAGGAAAACTATCCATCCTCTCCCCCAAGAAAGCTATGGTCTTTTTTGGATTTTTTGTTTGTTTGTTTGTTTCCTTGCTTTGTTCTCTTCATTTGCTCCTGCAGGTTTTCTACAGATGAGTGGTGAACTGTGGACCTCTTGTCTCACCCCATGGGAGAGTGCTGTGGGAAGTGGGGACTGCTTCCCCTGAGAGATCCTGCTATGTCTCTGAATGGTTTCTTGCTCAGCAGAAAAATTGAACTAAATTTTTTCCTGCCATTCTGAACTTCCAGTGCGCCCTTCCCCACGTTACCTGATGAACCAGAAGTCTATCCGCTGCTGAGACTGTGAGAGGAAGTTCTTGAGCAGCATTCCCCATCCTTGTCAACCCAACCAAGCTGAGCCAAACCTCATCCCACAAGAGACTCCAGGAGCTGCACCAAGCTTCCCCCCAACTGCCCCCATGGCCAGACACTCCACCAAGCACACACAACCCCTCAAAGGGCTGGGCCGCCTGGGCCAACCACCGCCAGAGTCTCTGCCAAGTGCAACATGATGCCCCAGAGAGCCGGGCCACCCACACAAGTGGCACTGGCCGCCACCAGAGACTCCACCAAGCACGTGCAACCACCCAGAGGGCCAGGCCTGGGCAGGCAGATCTGCCCTCTGCCAGAGTCTCCACTGAGTGTGCACAACCTCCATGTCAGCCATGTCCCCTGGGCACCCAGCCCTTCCCAGCAGTGCTGCCCTTACTAGGGGCTCTGGGAGCCATGTTCTACCCTCTGTGCCCTCCCTGCCTCCACACTGGACACCCCCATCTGGCCAGGGTCTCAGGAAGCCATGTAACTTCACACCCTCCCTCCATGCCCTCCTTACTTCTGTGTGGAGCCCTGCACTTGGCCAGAGACTACTGGACCCACAGGGTCTCTTTGCCAAAGTCACCAGGTGCCAGGCAATCCCAGAATTGTGTATACTTTCCCCAGCCTTCCTGCTGGATCCGTGCATACCACACTCCACTCCAGAGTTGCTTCCACAGCCAAAACTCCCTGGCTGGAGCAGCCACAGAGGAGCTACACAAGGTCACTTCCTATAAATATCCAGCAACAATAGAGTGATCCCGATGGGGTCCAATCTTGGAGGGACAACTCTCCAAACCTGAGGATGGCCAGAGACAATGGCGAAAAACAATCATGAGGCAGAATCAATGGAAAAACTCTGGCAACACGAATAATCAGAGTAGATCAACTCTCCCAAGGAAAAATAAGGCAGACACAGCACAAGATACCATGCATAAACAAATGGCTGAGGAGTCAGAAATCGAATTTAGAATCTGGATAGTAAATAAGATCAACAGAATAGAGGAAAAGATGGAACTAGAATTTCAAGCAGTAATCCAAAAGATGTCTCAAGAATTCAACCAAGAGTTCAACCAATTCAAAGGCAAAATGACCAAAGATTTTGACACAGTTAGACAAGAAGTTTTAGCCCTCAAAGATCGGAGAAATACAGTAGAATCCCTCAGTAACAGAACGGACCAAGCAGAAGAAAGGATTTCTAACATTGAAGACAGAGCTTTCAAATGCTCCCAAATGCTCAAAGAGGAAGAGAAATGGAAGGCAAAAATGGATCATTCTCTCAGATAGCTCTGGGATAACTTGAAGGAAACCAATATTCGTCTCATAGGGATACCTGAAAGCAATGAACTGGCTTCCCAAGACACAGAGTCCATTCTTCTGAGATTATGAAAGAGAACTTTCCAGAAATGCCAACAGACTCTGAAATTCAGATAGACAGTTTCAGAACCCCAGCACAACTTAACCTGAATAAGACATCCCCCAGGCATATCATAGTTAACTTCACTAAAGTTAATATGAAGGAGAAGATTCTAAAAGCAGCCAGATGCAAGAAAACCATAACTTACAAGGGGAAGAATATTAGAATAACTGCACATCTCTCTGCTCAAACCTTCCAAGCTAGAAGAGGATGGTCATAGACTTTTAATCTCCTAAAACAAAATATCTTGCAACCCCGGATCCTATATCCAGCCGAACTGAGTTTCATTTATGATGGAGAAATTAAATACTTTAATGACATCCACATGTTGAAGGAATTTGCCATAACTAAACCACCTCTCCAGGATATTCTCAGACCTATCCCCCATAATGACCAGTATAATCCTACATAACAAAAGAAAACTCACTCAGAAACTTTCATTCAAATTTCAAATTCCACAATGGTGAAAGGATCAAAAATGCCCACTGGACTTTCAAAAAGCTTATCATTATTCTCAATTAATGTGAATGGTTTAAATTGTCCTCTAAAGATTCACGAGTTGGCTGACTGGATACAAAAACTCAGGCCAGATATCCGCTGCATACAAGAATCTCATCTTACCTTAAAAGATAAATATAGACTCAAGGTAAAGGGATAGTCATGTGTATTCCAGGCAAATGGAAAGCAGAGAAAAGCCGTTTTTGCAATCTCTCTTACCAACCAAAGTAAGTAAAGATAAGGATGGACACTTCATATTTGTTAAATGTAATACTAAAAACAATGAGATTTCAACTATTAATATTTATGCACCCAACCAGAAAGTGCCTCAATTTATAAGAGAAACTCTAACAGACATGAGAAACTTGATTTCCTCCAGCTCCATAGTAGTTGGAGATTTTAACACTCCTCTAGCAATGTTGGACAGATCCTCCAAAAAGAAGCTAACCAAATAAATTTTAGATTCAAACTTAACCATCCAACATTTGGATTTAACAGACATCTACAGAACATTTCATCCCAACAAAACTGAATAAACATTCTTCTCATCAGCCCACGGATCATACTCCAAAATTGATCACATCTTAGGTCACAAATCTAACCTCAGCAAATTAAAAAAAATAGAAATTATTTCTTGCATCCTCTCAGACCATCATGGAACAAAAGTTGAACTCAATAACAACAATAATCTGCATACTCAAACAAAAACATGGAAGCTAAACAACCTCATACTGAAGGACAGATGGGTTATTGATGACATTAAGAAGGAAATTACCAAATTTTTGAAAAAAAATGACAATGAAGACACAAATTATCAGAACCTCTGGGATACTGCAAAGGCAGTCCTTAAAGGGAAATTTATAACACTACAAGCCTTCCTCCAGAGAATGGAAAGAGAGGAAGTTAACAACTTAATGGGACATCTTAAACAACTGGGAAAGGAAGAACATTCCAATCCCAGACCCAGCACAAGAAAATAAATAACCAAAATTAGAGCAAAATTAAATAACATTTAAAATAAAACAATTATACATCAAATCAATAAATCAAAAAGTTGGTTTTTTGAAAAGGTCAATAAAATAGATAAACCTTTGGTTAACCTAACCAAGACAAAAAAGAGTAAAATGTCTAATCTCATCAATCAGAAATGCTAAAGATGAAATAACAACAGAACCCTCAGAAATTCAAAAAATCCTTAACGAATATTACAAGAAACTTTACTTCATAAATATGAAAATCTGAAGGAAAGTGACCAATACTTGGAAGCACGCCACATTCCAAGACTTAGCCAGAATGAAGTGGAAATGTTGAATAGGCTTATATCAAGTTCTGAAATAGTATCAACCCTACAAAATCATCCTAAAAAGAAAAGCCCAGGACCAGATGGCTTCACATCACAATTCTACCAAACCTTTAAAGAGGAACTAGTACCTATATTATTCAACCTTTTCCAAAATATAGAAAAAGAAGGAATACTACCCAACACATTCATGAAGCAAACATTACCTTCATCCCTAACCCAGGGAAAGACCCTACAAAAAAGGAAAATTATATACCAATATCACTAATGAATATTGATCAAAAATATTCAATAAGATTCCAGCAAACAGAATCCAGCAACACATCAAACAAATTATACACCATGATTGAGTGGGCTTTATCCCAGGATCTCAAGGCTGGTTCAATATACGCAAATCTATAAATGTAATTCAGCACATAAACAAATTAAAAAATAAGGTCCATATGATTCTCTCAATTGATGCAGAAAATGCTTTTGATAATATCCAGCATTCCATCATGATCAGAACACTTAAGAAAATTGGTATTGAAGGGACAGTTCTTAAACTGATAGAGGCCATCTATAGCAAATCCACAGCCAATATCGTATTCAATGGAGTTAAATTGAAACCATTCCCACTTATATCAGGAACCAGGCAAGGTTGCCCACTGCTCTTTAACATTATAATGGAATTTTTAGCCATTGCAATTAGGGAAGAAAAGGCGATCAAGGGTATCCACATAGGGTCAGAAGAGATTAAACTTTCTCTCTTTGCAGATGATAGGATTGTATATCTGGAAAACACCAGGGATTCTACTACAAAACTATTAGAAGTGATCAAAGAATACAGTAGTGTCTCAGGCTACAAAATCAACACTCATAAATCTGTAGCCTTTATATGCACCAACAATAACCAAGCCAAAAAAACCACCAAAGACTACTCCTTTCACAGTAGTGCCAAAGAAGATGAAATATTTGGGAGTCTACCTAACAAAGGACATGAAAGATCTCTATAAAGAGAACTATGAAACTCTAAGAAAATAAATCGCTGAACATGTCAACAAATAGAAAAACATACCATGCTCATAGTTGGGAAGAATCAACATTGTTAAAATGTCCATACTACCCAAAGCAATATATAATTTTAATGCAATTCCTATTAAAGCTCCACTGTCATATTTTAAAGATCTTGAAAAAATAATACATTGTTTTATATGGAATCAGAAAAAAACCTTGAATAGCCACGACATTACTTAGAAATAAAAACAAAGCAGGAGGTATCATGCTACCAGACCTAAGACTGTACTATAAATCAATGGAGATCAAAACAGCATAGTACTGGCACAAAAACAGAGAGGTGGATGTTTGGAACAGAATAGAGAACCAAGAGATGAATCCAGCTACTTACCACTATTTGATCTTTGCAAGCCAATAAAAACATTCAGTGGGGAAAAGACTCCCTATTTAACAAATGGTGCTGGGAGAACTGGCTGCCAATCTGTAGAAGACTGAAATTGAACCCACACCTTTCACCACTAACGAAGATAGACTCACACTGGATGAAAGATTTAAACTTAAGACATGAAACTATAAAAATACTAAAATAAAGTGCAGGGAAAACTCTTGAAAGAATTGACCTGGGTGAATACTTTATGAGGAGGACCCCCCAGGCAATTGAAGCAGTATCAAAAATACACTACTGGGACCTGATCAAACTAAAAAGCTTCTGCACAGCCAAGAACAAAGTAAGTATAGCAAATAGACAGCCTTCAGAATGGGAGAAAATATTTGCAGGTTATGCCTCCAACAAAGGTTTAATAACCAGAATCCACAGAGAACTCAAATATATTAGCAAGGAAAGAACAAGTGATCCCATCTCAGGGCAAAGGATTTGAAGACAAACTTCTCTAAAGAAGACAGGTGCACAGCCTTCAGACACATGAAAAAATGCTCACTATCTTTAATCATCAGAGAAATGCAAATCAAAACTACCTTGAGATAGCACCTAACTCCAGTAAGAGTAGCCCACATAACAAAATCCCAAAACCAGACATGTTGGTGTGGATGTGGAAAAAAGGGAACGCTTCTACATTGCTGGTGGGAATGCAAACTAATACATTCCTTTTGGAAAGACGTTTGGAGAAAACTCAGATCTCTAAAAATAGACCTGCCATTTGATCCTATAATTCCTTTACTTGGTATATACCCAGAAGACCAAACAGCACATTATAACAAAGACATCTGTACCAGAATGCTTATTGCAGCCCAATTCATAATTGCTAAGTCATGGAAGAAGCCCAAGTGCCCATCGACCCACTGGATTAATAAATGGTGGTACATGTATACCATGGAATATTATGCAGCCTTAAAGAAAGATGGAGACTTTACCTCTTTCATGTTTACATGGATGGAGTTAGAACATATTCTTCTTAGCAAAGTATCTCAAGAATGGAAGAAAAAGTATCCAATGTACTCAGCCCTACTATGAAGCTGATTTATAGTTTTTATATGAAGGCTCTAACCCAATTATAGCAGAAGAATATGGGGAAAGGGGCAAGGGAGGGGAGGGGAGGGGGGAGGATGGGTGAAGAGAGGGTAAATGGTGGTATCACACTTATGGTGCATCTTAGAAGGGTACAGGTGAAACTTACTAAATGCAGAATACAAATGTTTTCATATAATAACCAAGAAAATCCCATGAAGGTTATGTCGAACAGTTGGATGAAAATATTTCAGATTGTATATGAAGCCTGCATATTGTACCCCATGATTGCACTAATGTACCAGCTATGATTTAATAAAAAATTTTTTAAAAAAAAGGGAAAAAGAAACTTTTGCTCAAATTCCAACTTCCATAGTGGCAAAAGCTTTAAAAATGTCCACTGAACTTTGGAAAAACTCCATATCCAAAACTCTTTCTGGCTTATCATTACTCACAATTAATGTGAATGGCTTAAATTGGCCTCTGAAGAGGCACAGGTTGGCTGACTGGATACAAAGACTCAGACCAGACATCTGCTGAATCCAAGAATCTCACCTTACCTTAAAAGATAAACATAGATTCAGGGTAAAGGGATGGTCATCTATAATTCAGGCAAATGGAAAGCAAAAAAAAAGCAGGTGTTACAATTTTATTCACAGATACAATAGGCTTTAAACTAATAAAAGTAAGGAAAGATATTGATGGTCACTTCTTATTTATTAAGGGCAACACTCAAGATGATGAGATTTCAGTTATCAACATTTATGCACCCAACAAGAATGAGCCTCAATTTATAAGAGAAACTCTAACTGACATGAGTTACTTGATTTCCTCCAGCACCATAATTGTCATGGACTTTAACACTCCTCTGGAAGTGTGGGATAGATTCTCCAAAAGAAGCTAAGCAAAGAAATTTTAGACTTATACTTGACTATTCAACATTTGCAGCTAACAGACATCTACAGAACATTGCACCCTAATAAACCTGAATACACATTCTTCTCATCAGCCTATGGATCATCCTTCACATTTGATCACATCTTAGGTCACAAATCTTACCTCAGCAAATTTAAAAGAATAGAAATCATTCCTTGTATTTTCTCAGAACATCATGGAATAAAAGCTGACTTCAGTAACAGTAGGAATTTGCATACGCATACAAAAACATGCAAACTAAACAACCTCATGCTGAATGATAGGCAGGTCATCGATGAGACAAGAAGGAAATTACCAAAATTGTGGAACAAAACAATAATGAAGACACGAACTATCAGAACCTCCAGGATACTGCAAAGGCAGTCCTAAGAAGAAAATTTATAGTGTTGTAAGCCTTCCTAAAGAGAACAGAAAGAGAGGAAATCAACAACTTAATGGGACATCTCAAGCAACTGGAAAAGGAAGAACTTTCCAATCTTAAACCCAGCAGAAAAAAAGAAATAACTAAAATTAGAGCAGAACTAAATGAAATTGAAAACAAAAGAATCATACAACAGATCAACCAACCAAAGAATTGGTTTTTTGAAAGGGTCAATAAAATAGATAAACCTTTGGCTAACTTAACCAGAAGTAGAAGAGCAAAATCCCTAACTTCATCAATCAGAAATGATAAAGGCCGAATAACAACAGACCCCTCAGAAATTCAAAAAATCCTTATGAATACTATATAAAACTCTATTCTCAGAAGTATGAAAATCTGAAGGAAATAGATCAACACTTGGAAACATGCCACCATCCTAGACTTAGCCAGAAAGAAGTGGATATGTTGAACAAACCTATAACAAGTTCTGAAATAGCATTGACTATAAGAAATCTCCCCCAAAAGAAAAGCCCAGGACCAGATGGCTTCACTAGAATTCTACCAAACCTTTAAAGAGGAGCTAATACCTATATTACTTAACCTTTTCCAAAACATAGAAAAAGAAGGAATACTTCAATGGACAGAGAAAAAACTCAGTTGACAAAAATCCAATACCCTTTCATGGTAAAAACACTCAAAAAACTAGAACAAGAAAAAAATTTTATCAACTACATAAGGATAATTTACATAAAAAACACTGTTAAAATCATACTTAAGGATAAAAAAAATGCATGCTTTCCCATAATATCAGGATCAAGGCAAGAAAATCCATTCTTTCAACTTCTATTCAACATTGTAAAGGAGGGTCTAGCCAGGGAATTAGGCAAGAAATCAGTTCGATTTAGGCATTCCACATTTTATATCAAATCAGCACATTGTTCCCCATAATTGTACACAGTTATTATTTAAGTTTAAAAAAGAATACTAAACATTCATTTCCTCACTTGGCTAATTGATTATTTATACCTTCAAAAGTGTTTTACATATATGAGGTTATTAAAATATATAGAACTGAACTGAACTTCAAAATATAGTTTGGATTAAACAAAAGATATAAGATAGACAAAATGATTAGAAATATACTGAAAATAAAAAGTCACCCACAATGAAAAGGAAAATTAAATTATCTCTATTTATAAATGGCCTGATTTTGTATAGAAAAAGTCTTAAAGAATCCACTAAAAAAACCATTAAATCTGGTAACTGAGTAGAGAATGTTTATAGGATACAAGATCAATATACAAAAATCACTTGTATTTCTATGTATTAGCAATAAAATTTCAAAAATGAAAGGAAGAAATAAATTTTGTTTACAAAGTACTAAAACAAATAAAATACTTAAGGATATATTTAATAAAAGAACTGCAGTATGTACCCCAAAATTTATAAGAGCCCACTGAAGGAAATTTTAAAAGATTTAAGGAAATAGCAAGACAGCCCATGTTCATAAATCAGATGACTTAATATTTTGAAGATGACCATGCTTCCCAATTTGACAAATACAAAACTACCTCTATCAAGTTATCAGCTGCCTTTTTGCAGAAATTGACAAGTTTTTTCTCCGAATCATATAGAAATACAAGGGAAACAGGAAAGCAAAAACCATCTTGAAAAATAAGAATTAAGTTGGAGAACTCACCCTTCCCAATTTCTTTTTTCACCAGTTAAAAAAAAAAACTTATTATAAACCTATTGTTCCCAAGAAAGTGTGGTATTGACACAAGCCTAGACATATAGATCAAGAAAATAAAACTAAGAGTTCATAAACATATCTTTGCTTTTATGATAAGTTGATGTTAAACAAGGAAGAGAATAGTCTTTTAAATAAATTGCAGAGGGCCATCTAGATATTCACATCTGAAAGAGTGAATTCAGACCACTATCATACACATACACATTAACTCAAAATGGATCACAGACCTAACTGCAACAGTTAAAACCCTAAATAAAACCTTAAAAGAAAAGGTAAAAATACATCTCTGTGGCTTTTGGTCAAGCATTGGTTTCTTTGATACAACACCAGGTTGGCTCTTTCATCAGAAAGGATGATTAAAACATGAGAAAAAAGTAAATGTATTCATTTTGTATGGCACTGTATATATCATTTTACTGTGTTTTGATTATGCATGATTTTGTATGATATTCTCTAATAAAAGCTGTGCAAGAAAGTAAAATATATATGTGTAAATTAGATTTAAAATTAAAAGCTTTTGTTATACAAATAATATTATCAAGAAAGTGAAAAGAAAATCATCATAATGGAAGAAAATAGTTGTAATCCATATATTGGATAAGAGGTTCTATTCAGAATATAAAAAGAATTCTTAAAACTTAATAATAAAAGACACATTTAAAGATGGGCATATGATCCGAATAGACATTGCTCCAAAAATATATAAAACTGGCCAATAAGTGACTGAAAGGATGTTCAATATCGTTAGTCATTTTGCAAGTCAAAACCACAATGAGACATTTCCTCCCATCCACTAAAATAGCTATAATCAAAATGATGGCTGATAAGTGTTGGTAAGGATGTGGAGAAATTGGAATCCTTGCACATTTCAGAAAGGAATGTAAAATGATACAGCCAATTTGGAAAATAGTTTTTTCAAAATATTAAATATGGACCTACCATATGACTCCTACATATATACCCAAGAAAATATAAGCATACATTCACACAAAAACATGTACATAAATGTTTACAGAAACATTACTTATACTATTCAAAAAGTAGAAATAACCCAAATATTCATCAACTGATGGATAGATTAAAAAAACACACATTCATACAATTGGATATTATTTGGAAATAAAGAAAAAAGTATTAATATATGCTACAGCATGGGGAATTCTTGAAAACATGTTAAGTGAAAGCAGCCAGTTCCCAAAGACAGGACATGGTATGATTATATTTAAATTAAATTATCTGGTGAATCCTCAGAGATAGAAAGTAGATTAGTGATTACCAAGGGCTTGAGGGAGAGGGGATTATAAAGGAATAGAAGTAGCTGCTAATAGATATGGTGTTTCTTTATGGGGATGAGGGAGCAAAAATGTCCTAATATTAGATTTTGGTGCTATTTGCACAACCCTGCAAACGTATAGGAGGAAGAAAGTTAATCATAAACTTTAAGAGATTTTATGTGTGGTATAAAAATTATGCTTCAACAGAATTTCTTAAAGTATATTGTTTGGGGCTATCTTTTCTACAGGGTAGAATTCAGTCATATCTCTGCTGGAAAAAAATCATATTTTTTTGGAAAGATCACTTGTCTTACTATCAATTTTCTACAGGTTGAGTTCCACCTCTACAGAGTAGAAATTCAGCAAAAGGGAAAGATGGCAATCTAATCAGGTAATCCCCAGAGAACATCATAGATGGTGCCTACCTCTCCACTGAAAGATACTCAGTAGCCTATTCCTCATTTCCAAGTCACAAGTCACGAATGATTTTGCTGGAAAATACCAAGCTTCTTCTTACCACAGAACCACTGTCAGTTCTCATCTCTCTACTTCAGACTTTTTTCAAGCATATCTTAACCTGACTACTTTCTTCTTTGTCATTCTGGTCTCTGCTCAATCATTAACATCTTCAAAAGAGCTTCCCTAAACACACGTATAAATTATATTTAACAAGTTATCTGAAAAAGCCATGTGTTTAAACAATAAATATGTATTATTTCACAATTGGTCTCAGCCAGGAACCTAGGATCAGCTAACCTGGGTGGTCCTGCTTCAGGGTTTCTCCTTCCACTGCTGCCAAGATGTCAGCATGGACTAGTCATCTGAAGTTTTGATTGGGACTGTAGGATATATTTACTAGATGGCTGTTGGCAAGAGGCTTCCACTCCTTGCCACATGAGCTTCTTTATAAAATACTTGAGTATGCTCGCAACATGACGACTAACTTCCCCAGACAAGCAATCCAAGACAAAGGAAAGGAAGACACAGTGACAGAAAATTTCATACACCATTACTTCCACTTCATTCTACTAATATTTGCTAAAGATCGCTAAGCCTAGCTCATAATTAAGGGGAGGGAATTAAGCTGCATCTTTCAAAGGGAGGATAAAAGAGTTTATGAACCTATTTTAAAGCCTCATACCACTCCCCCACACAAACACACTCCTTCGTATGGTACTTCTTACTGCCTTCCTCAGGTTCTACATTTTTCATAGCATTGATGTTATTGTTTTGTGTATTTATGTGTAGATTAGTGCTTCCCTTATTTTATTCCTATAAAAACATGAATATTGTATTATTCCACACTGAATACTCAGCACCAAGAATAGTACCAAATAAATAGTAGCTCAATGACTATTTTTATTCCCTAATTAAATGACCATATGAATGAGGTTATAACTTTCACAGGACCAGAACCAGGCTTGGAATCTAAGTGACTCCTAACTTGCTGTATTTCCCAATATTTTATCTTAGAAGAATTGTAATGATGGAATGTAAGTCAATAGTGATTATGCATGTGGAAAGGTAACTTCAAAGTCCTCCATGAATTTACACCAGTACAGATCTGTTCCACTCTTCCCAGATCCCAGCAAATCCTGCTGACCAAAAGTTAGGAAAGTCCTTTGTCTGATCCATATGCACCAATAAAAATCCTCCCATTTTTAAGAGACAGCATGGGGGCTTTGTGGGGTAGGATATGTCTGGTTTCCTTCTCTGTTTGTAAAGAGAAAATTAGAAAGCACCCAAGCAGTCTGGAGTCTAGGATTTAATATAAGCATTGCATCTGGATTTAGGAGTTATAGAACTTCAGTGCTACCTCGCTCACTCACCCTTGTTTATTCAGGATTTAGCAGCATTTCTGAAGCCAAATGTTGTTGCTCTTTGGCTCTGGAGAATAAGGAAATCCGCATGCAATTAGGAAGCAGACAGTAATGGAAAGTACACCGAACTAGGCATCCGGAGACTTTGTGCCTACTACTAATTTGTTGAAAACTTTATTTTTTATACCTGTAAAATGGCAGGGTGGGACTGGGAAGAGTGTGGATAACTTTGAATCCCTAGTCCAGTTCTATTATCTTATAAAGTTCAAAAATGTCTGAATAGTCTTTGCCAGCTTCTTCTCGGAGATTTTGACAACCATCAACAGGAGATGTATTTATATTTCTCTTTCTCTTCTCTAGCGAACTCTAGATTCTAGGAATATGGCGGGAGAGGGAATGAAGGAGAAAAGGTCGCTTGTCAATAATCTTTGTACAACAGAGAAAAATGGTGGAAGATTTTTAAAGATAATGCGTCCACTTCCTTATGATAAGAGGCAAAGCACCAACTTCAGGTCACTGGAAAATAGAAGTCTCAGCTCTTCCCTATCAACTCCCACCCAGTGTGAAGCCAAAAGAAATGGTGACTCCACAGTCTAAGAGAAGGTGGTGTTATATCAAAGACTAGTGAGGTCACCCACTCTCAGTGGTGTGCCATCTCATCATGAACATTGGTAACCTTCAGAAATCAAGAACAAGCTTCTAAATCAAGAACAACAAGGGACTGGTCTTTAGAGAGACATTAAGTCATAAAAGCCTTGTGTCTCAGTTGAAGGGACAGTGGTGGGTGTGGAATGAGGACAAGGAATTGATATTTATCCTCCGATTAATTAATGGGGGAAAATGTCTTAAAACTTCCCTTTGGTGTGTCTGCATCTGCAGAACTATGGAGCTGTGTGCCCTGAAACAATAACAGTGACAATAGAGATGGAATCAGCAGCCTCTCTATGTAAGCCCTGGCTCCAGGCAACTCCCTTAACTGAAGTGAGAGTAGAAGGCAAGGACATGGGACTATCTACTTCAGGAGTGTCTGGTAAATAAGATTGTTGTCAAAGGTTTGTGTCCTAGGGCTGCCACATATCCCTCAAAAGCACAAAAATAATTTACAAGTTTTTAGGGAAGTAGGGAATATGTATAAGGACAGAAAATTTAGTTTTTCAATTTGGGGCCTATGATATAAGCAAACTGACTATTTTTTTTTAAACATCAGATAAGGGAAAGGTCTTGGATATGTAGTCTTAGGCCCTCCTGTTTTAAATAAAGAAGCAGCACAGAAAGGTTAAGAAATTCCTTCACAGTCCCACAGTGAAATGATTACACAATGGGTAGGAGCTATTGGCACAGTTGAAGACAAGAATCAACAGGTCAAAAATGAAGCAGGTGAGAATCAAGTCAATTTGCTCAGTTCAGCTTATTTTTAGAAAATTTGATCCACAGTTTTGGGGGCTATTGAGGAGGGTTACAATAGAGAAGGAGTGCAGCATGTTCCTTGATTTTTGGCATGATGTGCTAGGTACATCTCAGTGACATTTATTAAGATATGAGACACCAGAAAAGAAACATGTCAAGAAGCTTGAAACTGTGGGTCTTATTTGAGAAGGAAATTTGTTTGCAATATCCAAGACTCAATCAGGGTTTGGGCCCAGGAGAAGAGGTTCAGATTTGAGAGAAAACAGCCTGTACTATAGTTGACCACTAAAGCCATCTGAATGAATGAGGTCTTTCAGAAAGAATTTGGAAAAGAGGGTAGAAAGCAAAGCAGAAGAAGATCATGCTTGAGACGTAAAGAGAGAACAAAGAACTGAAGAATGGCATGACCAAAGGAGAAGCGAGCAGGACCTGCAGTAGAGGCCCTGGAGTCATGGGTAGCTCACTATAGTGTCCAGGGAGCATGGAGCCTGGATGTGCTTACCCAGGCTCTGTGACTTTTGCTCTCTTCAGATCAAGAGGAGGTGGGGAAATTTCCAGCCCATTAGCTCTGCTTTACTCTGCTGGAAATTCCAATATGAAGGTGGGGGGCTCTTGACACAAAGCCCCTGTTCCCACACACAAGCCAGTGTTGATGCCTCTAGAGTCAGCCTCCACTCAAATTCCCTCAAATGCTAGATCTGTCCCATATTTCGTATCCTATATCAAGGGTCTGGTGTGCAGATGTGTCTCCTCAGGCCAGGAAGATGCTCTTCCAATATCAATTAAATCACAACTTGGGCTCTCTCTTGTTTGGCCAACTAAGATAAAGCTTTGTAGAAAAGATGAGAGGAAGAGAGGAGAAGAGTAAGGAAGAGCAGAGGAAAGGTAGTTAAAACAAATCCTTACTCTGAAGTCTCTATGCCTCCAAAGCCTTGGTTTCTCAAGCAAAACATCATTTGTAAAAGCAGGCACTAAGTTTCTACTATGCACCCTCAACTCAATTAAAAACTGAAAACATGTGTTTCCAAAGGCATATCAAACCTCTGGACTTCTCAAACCAAAATAAAGTATAAAATGGATGATGGGACAACTAGGTCAGGACTTCAAATGAGCACTAGAAGTTGAAAAACTAGGAGTGGGGGGGTGGAAGGAAGAAGATGGGGGAGGAACAAAAGAGAACTGAGGTCTACACCTGATCCCTGCCACCAATGAGTGGCAGGCCTAACAGGTACCTCCATGCAAAAAATATGTCCTGAGGAAACAGAAGCTCCATGTTAGCCCTACAATCAGCAAGTAAGACATCAGCCCAACTGAGATGAGGTGTCTTGATGAGAAACGGAGAACACAGTACTATTGGGAATCAAAAAGCAGGGAAAGTGGAAGGAAAGAGGTATAGGTTTTGGAAGGAACATGTAATTTTTAAATCACACAGTTGATGCAAAATATTTTAGTTAGTATCTATTTCAGGGGCAAAAGACAGCAGAGATGAGTAAAGACTTGTTAGGGAAACCTAGCTTTCATCTTCTCTCTAAACTGGGTACATGCAGGAAGGGCGTGACAAATGAGGCTAGAAGTGGAGATTGGAGCTAAGCACACCACATAGCTAGCACTGTGGCTAGCTTAGCACTGTGGAGCCATCAGAGTTCTTCTATTATTTGTGAGATCACAGTCAAAATTTTGTGCTCTACAGATCAAATCATCTTTGATACTGCTGACTCACTGATGCAGAAAACTCAAGAATCTGAAGGGAAGCTTCCAGGAAGCTATTGCAACCACTTGCCTTCTGTGAGTTCCTATATAGGAAGGCTTGGGGAAAGCTATTATCACAGGACTTTAGTATGCTAGAAGGTTCGATTCCCAGTTTAACCATATGCAGACAAATGGAGAACAGTTGGGCAATTCTCAAGAAAGATAAATGCCACATTGGACTAAGTTAAGGGACACCAGGGAGAATCTGGCATTGACTGTAAGTGTGTATTTATGCATGTTATTTTTACAAGTCTTTGAATGTGTTTCAAGATTCTTCAACAATTCAGGGTCATTCAATCAGGAATTAACTATTTTCACCATTCTTTAGGCACAGAAGCCATATCTCATTCATCTTTTACCTTCCCAGTGTTTGGTGTCAAGTAGGAGCATAAAGCATGTCCTAATGCTAACTAGAGTCCTAATGATAACTCCATCACAAAAAACATGCACAAAAGCCCCTGTGTTCAGTATAACACAGTTAGAGACTGAACGTCCAGCTCCTTCATGCTTCTCTTGGAAGGCTATTTTCTCTGAGTGCTTCCACCCTACCTTGCCTTGGCTGCCCCAAATTCTCGCTTCTTCAAAGCATTTTAAGAATGAGTAGCCATTCTTAATGCTACCTGTTCATTTTTTCAAAATGAGAATTGTACCAAGAATGCATAAAAACATACACGTATGCACTGGGCTCAAGAAGTTAGGGCTGTCTCAATATATTACCCCCATAATGTTCCATTGCGGGTTCCCAGATAGGTTGGATAGTACTCAGTAGTCTTCAGCTTATTCCATGTCTTACTCAGCCAGCTCCTCAGGAGGTATGGAAAACGAGTTTCCAGTCTGGAACCTTAGACTTGTGGACTGCCAGAGGCTGGTAGGATTTCCCCAGCACCAATCTTCATCCCCCAAAAGGTCTGCTCTGCCAGGGACCCATCCTCTTGATTTTGACTCAACAATCTTGCCAGCCTTACCAGGGTCTGTTCCACCAAAACTGGTCTTAGTAGAGCCTTAGGAGTGAAGGAGGATTAAATACTTCTCCATGTTACTTCTTGCCTCCCTGAAGTAGTTGACTGGACTCTAACACTTAGTTTGGGGAAGAATTTTATCCTGAAGCCATTTGGCAAGACAGAAGAAATGTCTTTTTATATTCTGTTTTCCTTGGGAGTGCTAGGCCAAGATAGATTCATGTTTGTCTCACAAGAGGAGGTGACCATGGTTTCTGGGGACACCTTGATGCAAGGCCATGGGGTCAAAGAGAAAGAGTCTGGAAAAGTAGGGTGCATACTCTGCTCCCAACCCTTACTTGCCAGAGGACTTGCCTCTAGTCTCACCCCTAATGGTTCTTTTTCCACAGCGAAAACTGGGAGCACAAAGCGCAAATCTCACCTCAGTTAGGGAGGCCAAAATAAGAGAGGAGTGATGAACATTTGATTAGCACTAACATGGAAATTATAAATAATAAAGTCCCCTGTAACAGGCTTTTGGCTGAGTTTCAGAGGTTGATGATTTCATGTTGTTTAGGGGACTGCAGTTCACCCAAATGACTCCTGAACTAAGTTGATGTAAATTCCCTCTGTGTCTCCTTTCTTTGCCTTCCTCTTTTCTACAGGATACTGTATATTTTAGTACATAACTGCATATGAGATACAATTAAAATGGAAAGGGCAGCATCTAACCAAAATTTGACTTCTTGGTCAAGGACTTGTAATGTGTGAGCCAAGAGTTTGGCTCAATAATTTTCTATAATACTACACAATAAAATATGATGTGCCACCTAAGAACTTGGGCAAACCTTTAGAGCTTCCTGTCCTGACCACATGCTCTTGTAGTGAGGAGAGAACATAGCACCCATTCGTGGATCACTCCACCCATTTGTGGATCACTCTATGTGGTGACCAAGAGGCTGGGTGGCACCTGCAGTCTCACAGATCATCATGGCACTCTCTGTTGGAGCTGGTAGGGCCTAGAGACAGGTCATGCCATCCTGAAGATGCCACCATGCCATCCATGATACCATCCTGAAGATACCATATTTCTATGTGTTGTGTAAATTTAAGTCTGTCTTTATTATCTCCTTCTGTATCCTTGTGAGAAACTCATTTTGTGATAAAGCAAAATTAGTCAACTACACTGTCTACTAAATTGCTAGTGAGATATATGAATAGGCTGGGTTGATATTTGATACAGAAGAAAGAAAAATGGTCCTAAAGGGTAGCAAGGGACAGGAAAAACAGAGGTGAGGAACCTGAGATTTGAGAAGCACCAGCATCACATGATTTCAACTTTCTGTCTTAGATGCAATTTCAACCAAATGCATTTTTTCTGTTTTATATCCCAAACTTGGGTAATGAGGTAGGAAATGTTCATGTAACTGAGACAGAGAGGAAGACAATTAAGTCTTCAGGTTCGGCTTCCTGCCATAGTAACTTGCTGGACACACATCTCAGTTAAGCCACTGTAAGACCATAAAAGAAAGGTCTTGGGGTGTCAAATAATTGGGACTAGGTCTACGCCACATCTCTTCACTTCACCTATGCCTTACTGTATAAAACAGAGTAAGTTACTTCTTTCCTTAATTTTCCATCTGTTAAATTATCAGATGTGCCAAGAAATTACCTACTGGAGGGCCAGAGAGTGCACTGGCACTTGAATATCTTGGTTTGCAATAGAGTTACTTGACCTAAGGGTTGTGGTGTGCAACTCTCCAGCCATAAAGCATAGTTTGTGTGGCCATAGCTTCCTGCTATGCCTTCTACATAAGCCTGGAAAATATCCTTTCTGCTCTTCATTGAGTTTTTGTCTGTCTTTGCTATTTCCTTCTTTGTAAGTTATGAGAAATTGAGCTAAGAGAGGAGGGCTAGTGACCTAGAGACTTGGTGGGACTGGATTTTTAGCTTTGTGTCTGAGCACTGGCTTACACTAGATATGAGGATCTATTGATAGGTAAAGAAGAGAGAAGGTCGCAGGGGATGACTAACACAAGAGTAGACCCGTGAGGCTTCAAGGACCCAGGCAGAGGGCCCAGACCTGCATAGAGCCCTACTGTTAGAAGCTGACACCAGGAAATAAATTGGGGGGCACTGAGTCCTTCAGCCCACACATATTTCTTTATAGTCTGACAGTCAAGTTTATGTTGGTTTTCAAGTGCAGGCATGGAGAGCTGTGGCCCAAGCTGGTATAGGAAGCACAGCTGGCAGACCCCTTAGGCTCTCATAACTTCACCCTGTCCCTGGTATGCTGTCTAGGCCTGCCTCACTCCTTCCCTTCTTTCTTACTCTCAAGAAAGGGATGCCAACTTGTCTGCTTAGTCTGGGAGACTTCCTCTGTTTCTGAGAAATGCTGTCTATTGAGAAGTACCTCTGGGCCTCTGGGCCTTGCCCAGTTCCATCAGCTACAGAAAGGACACTTGTTCCCTGCTTGCACCTTGATGGACATCCCGCCCATCTGCCTCATTGCTGGGAAAAAAACCCAGAGCCCTGTGGCTGCACCCCCCTTCACGCTCCTTTTCCACCACTTCTCAAAGCTTACCTAGTCCGGGATAGCACCCACCTGAATGTGGGAGGACAGGGGCCATTCCATTCAGGAGCAAGGAGGGTGAAGAACTTTGTAATAATGTCGGAGACCTTGAGCTTTCTGAAAATTCCACAGTATGTTTTTACTGAGTCAAGTCCAGTTTTCCTGAACCCCACTTTTCTCTCAGTTACTGCTTTTGCCTCTTTTATGTGGTCTTCATTCTGTTGAGCTCAGATGCACAGAGTGTCTCTTGCGAGCAGATGCATGGAGCCTCTGATACACACAGACACACACAGGAAACCTCATGAGATCTACACAGAAAGGTGTTGGCACTCAGTCACTTCTCAAATGATTGCCTGATTTATTTTCCTTTAAAAAATATATCTGTAGAAAACAATACAGTCTTTCTTTTTAAATGATACAAAACTGAAAAGGTCAAAAAAGATTTGAAAAAAATATTTTCCGTCATTAAGACCACCTTTGTCCTTCTTATTTTAGAATCCTTCCTATCATCTCTCAAGGTATATGGACAGGCATAACTGTACAAAAATGAGATCTCATTACTTTCTATCTTTTTAAAACCAAAAGTAAATCAGTTTGTTTGAATTTAAAGAGAAAAACTACTATAAAATGTAAAGAATTCCTAATATCAAAATATATTAACTTCTAAAATAATAGCTTTTATTTAGGGTGAAGGAAGAAAATGCAAAACTTTGATATGGGAATTATTATATTTTTTAAAATCTTATTTGTTTTAGTTCCTGGTTTTAAGGCCACTGCTTGTATGTCATGTGTATTTTTAAGCTATTTTCTTCACAAAGAAAATCAGAACCCACCAGCTGTTTTAATTAATTATTCTTTATTCTTCTGCTTTGAAACGTTTGCATTGTCCTTACTGTACATATAGCACTACAAATATTCCCTCCACTGGAATAATGTCTAGATGGGGGAAGGGCGGGGAGGGTAAAGAAGAGACTGAGAGGATCTAATCTCTGGAGGAAACCTATTTGCAGCAAGGTCATCTGGCTTTCTGCCTAAATCCCACTTTCTTTTAGTAATAACAATTTAAGAACCAGCTTTACAGAGGTTTCTAGAAAACTACTCTTCCCACCACAGCCTATCCTATATCATTGGGACTTATAAAAAAAATTATCCCTATTTTAATGGTATTTATCCACTTACGCATATTCTGATAAAACTGCCTAAAAATTGGAATGTTAAGTAAGAGCAATATTTAGAAAGCTGGGGGGCATGTTTCAGTACCAAAGTATTGCTGAGTTTAAAATACCATGGCTACACAAGTCTTCCAACCTTTGCTCACATCTCTTTCTTACATTTCAGGATGTTTAATCAGATAGGTCAAGGTTACTTATTAAAATGCACCTCTTCTGTTCTTTAGCATCTCAAACTCCGGGGCCTCTGAGCCCCAGGAGAACTTCCCGATGGAGTGTCCTGCCCTCTTGGTCCCTCAGTTGTCCCTCTTCCACCTCTCCCCTCCCACACTCTGGAGTCAACATGAGCAGTCCGCGCACTCCTCCCTAGAAAATGTGCAAGCCTGGTTGTGTGCTCTGCTCATCAGAGCTCATAGGGAGGGGCAGAAATGAGCAGGCAACGCCCCCTGTTCCGTCCAGATGGAGAAAGGCAGAGTCTGTTACCCCCACATGGCTGATGACTCAAGTCTGGTCACACTGGCTCTATGGCTGCACACTCGTAGAGATGGGGAAACAGGTTGCTTGGAACCTTGTCTTCACTCCCCTGCTGGCTTCTCTACTGTTGGAAGCAGAGAGTAAAGAATAAGAGTATGCAGGAACGGTCCCACCTTTGAATCAGTGTCCCCGAATATACCACAGAGCAGATTTTCTCAACATTGACAAGCATGGAACACAGATTTTTTTAACAATTGTTTTGAGCCCTGGACACAGATTTCTTTGTTAATGACTCTGAATTTGATTCTTGTGTGTTTGTGGGTCTTTGTGGTTAAGACTATAGGTGGGGGTTGAATGGAGAAATAAAAGGAGAAGAACAATAAGAAGTATGTATCAGGTGCTTTAAAAAAAAATCAATCTGAAGGAAAATAGAGAAAGAATGTCTGTGGTCAGCTCTGCTGGCTGAGACTAGGGGGGGGGGGGGCACTGCCTAGTAACTGAGCTCTGATTGGCCAGACTTGTGCAAAGGAGCAGCCTATAGCAAAGGCTCTGAGCTGAGTCCCAATAAGAAGCTGAACTTGGTAAACCCAGAAGGCCCTGAACAATCCAGAGCACAGCTGCTGGCTGACAGCAGTTGTGAGTCTTGACGCCATTTGGAGTTGTTAGCCTACTACTTAATACCACAGCCTGCTGCCTCTGCCTCCCACCAGTTGAACTTGTGCCGCCACAGATCATAAACTCTTCAGACAGTGTCTTACCAACAGGCAGAGAGTGTCTATGGAAAGCAACTGGCCGGGGAGCCAGGAGCCTGGGTTCTAGCTCTATCCCCAGCATTAATTACTCATATATCTGCCGTGAAGAGAGTGCTCACTGGCTGCTGGGTGCTTGGTACATGCGCCACATTAATACCTAAACCCTCATAACAAGGAGATAGAAACACCATTTTCCAGATTAGAGAGCTGAGTCGGAGAGAGGCCCAGGGACATGCAATCTGTAACCTCATGGGACATATGTGGGGGCTAAAACATGTGCTGGTCAACAGCAGTTCAGTATCACTTGGAAGATTAGTCTGCTTACAGGCAGCAAAATTGGTTTTCTGTCCAATTTGGGGCTGAAATTGAAGAATTAAATTGAGTTAATAGTTCCTGTCATTTTAAAAATAAAATACTGGGAGAAAAGATTGGAATAAAAGTCTGAATATTTCCTGGTGGAGAAGTAATAGATATGATGTATTCACAAACTGGATACTTGAGAACAGTTTAAAGTGAATGGACTGGTTCTATGTGCATTAAAAGAATAAATTTCAAGATCTTATTATTTACTGGAAAAAAACCCTTTTTCAAGATAATTTATGTAGTGTGACGTTATGTAGTGAAAAAATTTTAAAGACACACAGCAATACTACACATTATCTGATACATACATCTGTACTAAGCTAATGAAAATACATACTTGAATGCATACGTTAAATTTTTGACAGTGTTTGTGTCTGGGGAGGATGAGAGGGGTCTTGGCTGCTGAAGAGGGACAAAATAGTTATCACTTTACTGTAAGACACATTATCTGATGCCTAAGCAAGCATTTTAAATATGAGGAGATGTGTGTGTGTCTGTGTGTCTTAATATCTTCTTGATTCTTCTGAATTTCAAAAAATGAGGGTCTCTTCTGGAGGGGGGTGTTCAGTGTTCATTCTGCCACCCTCCTCATGTGGTTGTTGGAAATTAATCCATGATGCTCTTGCTCCAAGGAACTATCAGGGGTGGGTAGAGATGAAGGGGTGTGTGTGCTATTAGGAAATTTAAAGAAAGCAGGAGCAATCAAGAGTCTTGTACTTCAGGAAGAAAAGGAACTTGCAGGAGCTTTGGAGATGTTTGCCCCTGTGCCACTGAGGTCCCTAACCCTTCTCAGCCAGAAAGCAGCTTTCCTGAAGCTCCTTTTCTGTCCAGAGCTCTCAGCCAGCCTCAAGGCTCTACATATCCTAATTTAATTGCCATATTTTTCTAAATACTTCCAAAGTCATGTTCACTTATCCATGAAAACAATTTCTCATTCTTTGCACCTTTCTGCCTTTATGTCTCAGGAAACTGGGAAAAGCAAATCTCATGGTGGGATGAGAATAAAGGAACATTGCACATGTACCCTGCCCCGCAGACCTGAGTAGAAAGGAAACAACCTGTATGTCCTAAGAGGGAAGTAAGAAGGAGAGAAAGACAGAGGCGCAGAGAAGTTGGTCTGACTTGTTCTTATCTCCCCGTTCTGTACTAAATCCTGAGGAGGAGGCATGGTGGAAATTTCTAGTTAGGCATGACAGCAACCTAGGAACATTTGAGGGAAGGATCAGCAGTCCTCTTCCCTGAGTACAGCATAGAAGACACTCTTCAGCACAGCCTGAGCATAGCTTAGCAGTGGCGCAGGAAAGTGACTGGCTAGGTAAGCCTCTAGCTGCATATCTCACAAGCCAAGCCTGCAGGGGTAGACAGTGGACCTAGAAATTCATGAGGCTTCCAAAGATAGACATGAACACCCCGAGATCTTCCTAAGCTTAGAGGAAACCCCTAAATAGCCCTCAAAGGCCCCTGGAGACCAATGACACAGAGTGAACCATTTGATGAACATGATATACAGTTGTGGGTCCTCTGTCCTAAGGATAAATATCAGAGATGATAAGTGATGGGCAGGCATTGAAGACAATGCTTCCTAGGGCTGTTTATCCACATTTAAATTCTCCATGTTCATTTAAATGCTCAATTCTTATGAAAACATATTTATATGTTACAACCTGTTGTTATGGCTTAAAAAGCTGTAGGTGTGGAGTTTAAGTTTGGAAGAGGATATGTGACTGGGAAAAAGAGTAAATGGGAAGTTTTGTTGTTTTTTTTTTTTAATTGTGGAAATGCACACACATAACCACATGCAGAATACACACATGAACCAGATGTATGTTCTAACACTAAAGTAGTGGTCAGGTACCTGGACCATAGGATCAGCAGGAGGCTGAGTCCACAGAGGTAGCAGGCAGTTAATGAATTTAGCAGCCTTCATCCCTGGCTCACAGTATGGCCATTTGCTACAAAGAAATATAAAATAGGGCCTAAAACAAAGCTTGGCTATAAGCAAGCAAGATTCCCCTCATTTGCCTGTCCCACAGGCTCTCTGCTGCAGTGGCAACAAGTCCACCCAGATGCAATGTGCTCTGCAGAGCTGAATAATCTTGCCAATGGGGAGGCTGGTGGCAGTGCTGCAGGCCCCTCGGGGCAGGGAGGTCAGAAGTCTTGCCATCTAGTCCTGCCCCCTCATGACCTGAGCAGTGGGAGCCTTCCTCAGTCCCCTCTGACCCATGAGTTGTCCTAAGCTGAACTCTGCCCAGCCCCATCCCTGCTGTTAGCCTGCTCCCTGCAGGGTGAGCCCGCCTCTTCCTGGCTAGGCCTTCCCTGCCTTATTTGGTTTAAATTACTTTTTTGAACTTTGGTCTCATTATTTTTGGACTGTCATTTGGTCTGGAAGATTTTCTTTCCATAGATTCCTTCTGTTCTTTCTTTTCACTCTTTTGAATGTGCTTCCCAAGGCCTCTTTTTATAGTTTCTTTTGGGTGGTTTTTATTGCCTTCATGCATATAATCTGAGCAGAGAAGCTCCAAGGGAACTGGTATTTTCCCCCTGGATTCCTGTTGGTTTGTTTGTTACAGGAACTCCTCAGTTTAAAAAAGGCTGAGGGACCCTGCTTCTCCAGTGGCTCATGGACAGCTCACAGAATGGCTTTTTCTAGTATGATATGAGAAACCAAGTTCAGATCTGAGCCTGTCCTTTGATGCACAAAGCTAACGATACGATGGCACTATTTCTTTCTCTTCCATGGCAGCAAGAATTTGATGCTAAACTGGTTTGCAGGGTTTGGGGTATAAGTAACAGAAAACAGTACATGTTGGCTGGCTTGGACAACTAAAAAAAATATTATCTGCCATAACAAAAGTCCATGGGGTAGGACAATTCCAGGACTGGTTAATTCAGAGCTCACAGTAGTAAGACCTGGTTCTTTCTGTCTTCTTGATCTGCCATTTTCTTGTATAGGCACATCCTTGGGCTGCCAAACTACTGATGGAAGGTAACTACCATAGTCTTACCCATTACTAAGGTCTGAATGCTTGTGTACCTCCCTCAAAAAAATTGTATATTGAAACCTAGCTCCTAATACAATGGTATTAAACAATGGGGCCTTTGGAAGGTGAGTAGGTCCTAAAACAGTGCCTTCAGGATTGGGATGAGTTCCCTGATAAAAGAGGCCTCAAAGACCTGTCTTACTTCTTTCACCACATAGACATAGCAAAAAGGCGCCATCTGTGAACCAGGAAACAGGCCCTCATTAAACACCAAATCTGCAAATGCCTTGATCTTGGACTTCTCAGATTCCAGAGCTGTGGGAAATAAATTTCTGTTGTTTATAAGCTACCTAGTTTATAGTATTTTGTTATAGCAACCCAACAAACTAACACACCAAAACACTATAATATTCAACCAAAAAGAGCTCAACTACCCCCACGCAAATGCATCTTTACAGAAGCCCCTTTGTAAGACCTTTTCTCACACCTATTGCCCAAACCAGTCTCTAGCAAGAAAACAAGGACCCCAGTTACTGGCTCAGATCAATCACAGTTAAGTTTCTAGGGTTGCAGATAAGGTTCCACGAATTCACAGAAAAGAGTAGATGCCTGAACAAACTCATTAGACTGTTAAAACAGAAGAATGGGGAAATTTATTGATGCATAGGTGACTGGCTCTGTCTGCTACAATGCAAGGTAAAATCCAAAAATATTTCTGCCATAAAGTCTTTGCTGATTTCAACCTAATTCCCTCCAATAACTGATGTTTTCTGTTTTCTGATACCTTTACATTTTTGAAGTCTCCAAGGGAGGTAGAACAACAGCAAGTATTTGACTTTAGAGTTAATAGATACAGGATGTGAGGCCCAGCTCTACCACTTACTAGCTGTGAACTTTTTGCTAATTACCCAATCTCTCTGGACCTTTTTTTTCTCATTGAAAATAGCAATAAATACTATCAGCCACTTACCTAGCACTTACTATATGCCAACCAGAGTTCTAAGATTTTTCAAGTATCGAAAGTACTTGCAAGTACATTTCATCTGTACAACAGTATAATGAGATAGATACTTTTATTATCCCCACTTCAGAAACAAGGAAATGGAGGTAGGGAGATGTCAGTGAGCTGCTCTAACCACATTGTTTCTCACAGCACTGAGGAACAATGCTGTGACCTAAGGCTGTAGAGTCCATGTCCCCAACAACTTCATCATGCTTCCTCTTAATGAAATAGTCAATAAACAGAGTACTCATGACTGAAGATGATTATGTAAGATAACACGGGTTAAGTGTTTATCAGTGGCTCAATCATGAAAAATTCTACACAGACACATCAACCATATACAAGTTAGGCTGGCACAGGTTGACAGAATTAAATAACCCCTGCTGGTTCTCCCCTAGGCCAAACCTCTCTCCATTTCATATTTTATACTAGAACTTCAGTTTACTTATAACTTATTCCTTTCACTTTCCTAGATTCTAACAGACTAAGGCAAAACTTTCATGGGTACAGGCTATGTGACCAATAGACTGAGCCTGGGTCTCTCTGGCTATGACTTGAAGAATCCTTCCCCGGTCTTTCCTCCATTGTCATAAACTCACACTGGTGCTAATCTTGCTTCTGCTGCCACACTATTCTACTATTTTTCCCTTAAAAATTGCGAGCTATTTCTAATGCAGTACATAGAAAATTTTAGAGAACAATAAAAATAAAGACACACATGCACCACAACAGACATTTTTTAAATACTCATATTCATATTATCATACATGTTTCAGGCCTTTAAAAAATAAATGTATAAACCATTGACAAGAACAAAGAAGCAAGAATCCAATATACTCGATTCTCATATGAAGCCAGTAAATGATCTAATACATACCTGCATAAGAGAAAAACTCAAATCAATTCAAGGTGGGGGGCAGGGGAATGAGGGAGTGGGGCAAGGGGTGAGGGATGGGAGTTGAAGGTGCATAGTACACCTCGGGGGGCAGGTGACATTATAAAAGGGACTAACAAATGCAATCAGCGTAACCTAATTCTTTGTACCCTCAATGAACCCCAAACAATAAAAAGAACTTAACTAAAGATACAGCTTAGGGCTCCTTCTCACCTCTCTTCTCCTTTCTGATAACACCTTTTCTAAATAAATGTATAGTACACCTACATAGGTTTTTGTATTTTTTGTACACTTTTATACAAAAACGCTTACTATTATTTTATGTGCTTGGTAACTTTAAAGGTAAGTGATACCACACCATATGAGAAATTCTGCTGCTTTCTTTTTAAAAAAAAAAAAATAATGTTTTTTTCTCTTATTTTGTTTTCTCTTTTTAAGCCTCTTTCTTAAGTCTTTATTTTTTCTCCTTCCCTGCCTGCTGCTTTCACTGCTTTCCCCGTCCCCCACAATCACCACCTTTCCCCTGTGTGGCTGCTGGTTCAAAAGCTAAATGGTATTGCTTATGTTTAAGTGGTTACTTATAATTTTTAAATGTACATATCTACACAGTTATGTCTCCCTTAATAAAAGGGCAGTAATGTGTCCTTAGGTGACTTTATCATATATGAGCATCAGTGTCCTTCCACCAATCTAGATGGTGTGGCCTACTATATACCCAGGCTATACAGTCTAGCCTATGGCTTCTAGGCCTCAGACATGTACAGCAGGTTACTGCACTGAATACTGCAGGCCACTGTAACATGATGGCAAGTATTTGTGTATCCAAATGTATCTACACACAGAAAAGGTACAGCAAAAATGTGGAATAAAAGATTAAAATGGTAAACCAGTATAGGATTCCTCTATTATAATCTTATGGGACTGTTGTTATTTACAGGGCCCATTGTTAACCAAAATGTCATTATGCAGTGTACGGCTATATGTACAGTTTTGCTGAGTTCTAAATTTATTCACTATTTCTAGTATCCTTTTAAACAAGACAAGGGTCTTAGTATGTTTTAACTACTTTAGTGATCACTTCCTACCACCAATGTTCTTTGATGCTATTATCTAGAATTTTAGCCTCATTATTTTAAACCCACAATTTATTTGTATACAGTTATTAATGTGCTTTTCTGAAATACTTTGCGATTATTCCTATCTTGTTTTCAATTGTACCTTCTCATTTCACTTTTCTCCTTTTGAACTAAATGCACGTGTCTGGGAGTAGTAAATTTCTTTAGTCTTTATGTAACTGAGTGTGTCCTTACTTTGCCCTCACAATTGAATAATAATTTAGCTGGGTATAAAATTCTAGCTTGACTTTTCTTTATTCTCAGTGCTATGAAGATATTAATATCTTCTTTTGTAGGTAAGCTATCTTTTCCTTCTAGTAGCTTTTAATATACATATTTTAGTATTCATGTTTCATTACAACATGGATGTGAGATTATTTTTATTTATTCTCTTTTAATTTCATGTGAACTTTCAACCAAAGGGTTCATAACTTAAATTCAGGAAACTTACATAATTGTCTGTATTTTTTTTCCTAGACCTCCTAATTAGATGCATATTAGAGTATCTTCTATGCAAACTATTTTCTTTGCCTTTGAACTTTCCTTCATATATTTGTCCATGCATGTATGTATAACTCCTCTTTCTGTCTATATTTTGTTTGTATTCCTGAGTTCTGTTTTTTCACTATAATAGTGAGGAGTCTCCAAAGAAACATAGCCAATAAGATGTGTTCATATATAGCAGGAGATTTATTATAAGGAATTGCTTTATGCAATTATGGAGATTGCCAAGCCAAATCTGCAGTGTGGGCCAACAGGTTAGAGACTCAACAGAACCAATGCTGGCTGGGCGCAGTGGCTCACACCTGTAATCCTAGTACTCTAGGAGGCAGGTGGATTACTTGAGCTCAGGAACTTGAGACCAGCCTGAGCAAGAGCGAGACCCCATCTCTAAAAATAACCAGGCACTGTGGTGGACACCTGTACTCCCAGCTACTTGGGAGGCTGAGGCAAGAGGATCACTCATTCCAAAGAGTTTGAAGTTGCTGTGAGCTATGATGTCATGACACTCTATCAAGGGTAACAAAGAGCCAATGCTGAAGATAAAGTCTGAAGATTGTTTGCCCAAAAATCTCCAGTTACTTGAGAGAGGCTTGGACTTTTTATCCTATGCAATCTGTCACCTAATTTGATGAGACCCACACACTCATATTACAGAAGGAAATCTGCTTTACTCTGCCAAATAAAATGTCAATTAATATTATCCAAGAGGCTCTGCCCCTGTGGCTCAACAGGCTGAGGCGCCAGCCACATACAACTGAGCTGGCGGGTTCAAATCCAGCCCAGGCCCGCCAAACAACTATGATGGCTACAACCAAAAAATGGCAGGGCATTGTTGCGGGCACCTGTAGTCCCAGCTACTTGGGAGGTAGAGGCAGGAGACTCGCTTGAGCCCAGGAGTTGGAGGTTGCTGTGAGCTGTGA